>CM021109.1:286782640-286806424 GCA_007115665.2 Sequoiadendron giganteum | reverse complement strand
TTCATGGATCAAGTGTAATCGTCCCATACTAATATCCTCGATCGATAATTATATTATATTATTATAATATTATATTATATTATATTATATTATATTATATTATATTATATTATAATATTATATTTTTTTTTTAGAAAAAGGCATGAAATCCTATATATATTATAAAATAGGATTTTTACATATTTTTGGAGAGTCTCAGTTCAGAAAACATATGAAAAGTATGCTGATAGTTCAAAATTCAACTTTTAATATCCAAAAATTCTAATTTGATGAGTACCCATATGCCTACTACTGTTAATATCTAGATAGACAGTTTTAACCAGCTATAACACAATCCCTTAACAAAACAAGTAAGCTCCATTTTGACCAAAATACCCCAAAAACCATAAACACTATTCTTCCATAAAGTCACCCTGGACTAAATTTTCATCCTAACTTTCCAACCCCTCTGTCAGTTGAAATCCCCTCTCAAAAATGCTTTGTCCACCAACAGGAGCACTAGAAAACTGCACTGGATGAGCCAACCTTGCATGAGTAGAATTGACATTCACTTGAAGATTGCTTGATGGTCGAGTATTACGAATAGGTTGTGCTTGTTGTAGACCATGAACCGACGAAGGAACCCTAAGCTGCAAATCCAATTGCAAACCAGAAGTTGAAACACATGTAACATATGCCCTCAAGAAAGCTAGGGCATGATATTTTTCTTTTATATCCACCTCCATTACCAAGGTATTGGTAAATGATGATTCTTATTTAATACCCATAGTAGAATATTACATTCCCTTATTGCAGTTAACCTGATAGTGCATCAAATATTTCTTCAAATTTGTGACGACATTGCACATATTCCCTGGGGAATAGACCACCAATGTACCCATCTCTGCTAAAAATTTTATATGCTTGCACTACTTTAAGAACAACATTATCCAACAAATATTAAAAATTGACAAAATTCCTAGCCAATTCCTCAATTTCACCCAAGGATTGGACCAAATCCATTAATTAGAGAGGAAAATTGATATCACCTGGGATGGGAAAAGCAGACGTTGTGCCCTCAGACTGTTAACATCAATATGCGAATGCAATCTTCTACTCTACCACTATCAACCTTGAACATGAGCTTGAGATAATCATGAGACAAGTATTCTTCAAAAGGTCTCTCCCACGACTTGACTAGTAAGAGCACTCTAAGGTTCCATATAATATATTATAATATAAATATAAAATTATAATAATATATTATAAATTTAATATTATATTATTATATAATAATATATTATACACATTATATTATAATATATTATATTATAATACATTATATTATAATATATTATATTATAATATATTATATTGTAATATATTGTATTGTAATACAACCCATTCCCTCAATTCTAAATATTATTTTTAATTATCCACTTTAATATCATATTGTCTAATTTTTATTTGTGTGACTAATTATTTAGTTGTGTTTTTACCCAACGATCAAATTAGTCATTTATAGTTGGATTACAAAAAATGAGTAAAATTTAGTCATCTTTAGTTGTTGTGACTAAAATTTTTAGTCATGTAGTCATTTATTTGCCAAATTCTACTAGTGAATTATCATTGCCTCAAGTTGTTGTCTCCACCTAATCTCCTAGGCCAGCTGTAAGTCTAATTGCTGCTACAATTGAACCTCATGGTCTCTCTATGTTTTCATGGCCTGAAGCTATGTTGTAGTTGATCCCTCTTTGCTTGTAACTAGTCTATCTAGAGACTAAGAGCCTATATATGTGTCTGCACCTAAGCATCTGGTTATACGGGTGGAGGAGGTGGTGTTTCCTCTGGAACCTGTCCATCATGCCCATCATGTTGCCCTAGCACCTATGCCCTGTCCTGATCTGGTTGTTATTGGTGCCTATCACCTAGCCACTATAGGATTTGACCCCAATTTCCGATGACCATTGGTTGGAATCTCGATGATACATTGTCGGCTGACCGACGAATCACAAAAATCAGTGTCGTCACTCAATTTTCGTCTATATCCCAACGGGCTGTAAAACGTCGACCTCATGACGCAAGTTCATTGGACCCACGACGCCCACTTCGTCGATCGCGTGATGAACAGTACCCAAATCACGGGAGGCATACCTTTCCCAAACCGTCAGATTAACAACATAAGTCCATCGCCATTACGACAAAAGTTTGACGTATTGCCAATATCATTGAGAGATCAAGACTGTTATAGCGATCAAAATTGCTTGAGAAGATATATCGGGAGGACTAGATTTTGGTCTCAGTAATGAAGTTTCATCAACGAGATACACATATTGTCTCATCGACGAAGCACGAGGGAAGCATATCGACAAGACATATATCATCAGAGTAAGTTCTGAATGTCTACTTGACCAGCTATGTGATGCCGTTAAGAATACATTGGTAGGAGTCTTGGCAACATAATTTAGATTGAAATAGTGACAGAATTTCATCGAATGCGCGATGAAATAGGCAAGTCATTATGGAAAAAATTCATCGGATACATTGCAAATTCGTCGGATGCTTTTTGTGGTTCATCGTAAATTCGATGAAACATTGCACTTTAAAAAAAAAAAAAACTATTCTTTGAAATGTAGGCATATCGGTGAAAGATCAAGACTATTACAACAATCAAAATTGCCTGAGAAGATATATTGAGAGGACTAGATTTTGGTCTTAGCGATGACGTTTCATCGGTGAGATACACATCTTGTCTCATCGATGAAGCATGAAGGAAGCATATCGGAAAGACATATACCATCGGAGTAAGTTCTGAATGTCTACCTGACCAGCTATGTGACGCTGATAAGATTACATCGGCAGGAATTTTGGTGACATAGTTGAGATCGAAAGAATAATCATTGGGGAGACTCACCACGTTGGGGAAACTATAGAATATCCTAGCGATACATGATCTCTTGTCGATGATGATACAAATGGATCGAAATACTTATTGGGGTGACTCTAGGTGATATATAAAAGTAGTCAAGTCGGCCAGGCCTTAACAATGTAGGATTGATGATATCAGGCCTATTTGTAGCAGCAATAATGATAACTATTTTCTTGGCTGTCATACAAGCCATCTCCATCAACAGAGCTTTGAAACCAAATCCACACACAACACAATGTTCATAGTGAAAAGTTAGCACTTTCTTTCATCTTTGCAGATTGGTTTGATGTTTCGAATGATGCATTTCTTATATTGAAAAGTGCATTACTTACCTTATTGAGCTTCTCTTTGTTTTGAGAATAGTTTAATATTCTCTACATAATAGGGCCAACCACGTGAAGGTGGAAGCTCATTTGGCCCTTTCCCCCACCCCCTCCCCCCCTCACATCACTCTCAATTCCCCATACCTAATCATATAGCATTAATCATTCATTCATCCATTAATAACATATAGCATTCATTCATTAACATATTCACATTCACTCATTCATTCATTCATCCATTAATAACATATAACATTCATTCATTAACATAAAACATTTATTCATTAACATATTTCATTTTTTCAGTTTTTACATATTATCAAAAGTATGGCTGTCATAATATGATTACAATCACTTTTTTTTTGGTTTCTTTTTTACATCTAAAAAAAGATGAAGTGGAGTATCGTTTTCAAAATCATTTGTCCCCCCTTGAGTTGTTCTGAGCTCTGCTCATGATCTTAATGTATACCTAGTTGTGTACTCACAACATGGACGTGGCTGCAAGGGGGGGTCTGCTGCAATAACAAAGAAATGTTAAATTGATATTTTTTATTATTATTGTTACACATATTTCATTAATTAAAAGAACATCAGAGTGGTGCTCTTTACCTGATTGGGCCACATCATGTTCTTGATATTGTCTTATAGCCTCATGCTCAACATGTTGAACACCCTCTAAATCCTGATCTAGAGTTGAAACATGAAAGATTACATTAATTAATACACCAATTGCAATTAAATATGTTTAAAAGAATATTAGAGTGGTCCTCTTTACCTGATGGAGCCACATCATGTTCCTGATCTTGTCTAGCCTGATCATGCTCAACATGTTGATCATGCTCTACATGCTCTTAAGTGGAAACACAAAAAGTTACATTGATTAATACACCAAATGCAATTAAAGATGTTTAATTGTATTAATCCATACTGCATTTTGTATAACACATGAATACATCCAGTACCAGGATGCACACCATGGACTTCATCAGTAGGTTGTGCTCCACCCTCACCAAGCTGCATTCCAATGTCATGTGCAGGATTATCATTGCTTATCTGTGTAAAACAAACAGGCACATTATTATGGTTGAAATTAATATTGAATAGATTGCACAAGTATTCAATTTGAAATAAACTTTATTGAGTTTATTTACCTGCGTGTTGGATGCAGTGGAAGATTGTGTTTGCCCAGTTGAGACTTTTAGCTGTTTAGACAGGGCTCCATAGCCTTGGTCAAAGGCAATCTTTAGGTCCTCTTCTGTGGGCACTCTGTTGAAATCAAAGCCCTGCATTTTTGCATGCGATCATCAATTTTGCTTCTATGGTGTGATAAAACCAAAAAATTTTGCAATTTATTATTTGGATGCAATATTTCATTTATTGATACTTACAAATCATGCAGTTACTTTCATATAACCACCAGAGCCAAGTTTGTGCTGCCCATGTTTTTCTAGTCTTGCCTTTGTTGCCTTCGATGTGTCGGGCAACCTATGAAAAATTTGAAATACGTTAGATTATGTAAAAAGAAAGATTAATCAGTATATAATTAAATTGTTGATAGTATCATATACCTTCCTTGGCCTGGTGGTATCTTTCCTTTCTTCTTTTCAACCTTCTCCTTTCCATCCGACACCAAGTCCTTCCACTCCCTTTCCGGAATCATGGGGGGATGCTCGTACTTTTTGTTCTTCTCTAAATGTGACCTATATTGGTCCCTCACATACTTTAGATAGGTACCAACTTTCTTAAGGACCTTGGTTCAGTTGAATGTTTTATCACCGAACAACACAACTAAATGGTTAATGAGCTCATATTTTAAATCTTGATTTTGGGCATTCCACTGTGTACGTATGGTGGGCCCGAAGAGCTCCAATGAAATATCACTTAGATTTTTATAAAAA
This sequence comes from Sequoiadendron giganteum, assembly GCA_007115665.2. NCBI lineage: Eukaryota > Viridiplantae > Streptophyta > Pinopsida > Cupressales > Cupressaceae > Sequoiadendron > Sequoiadendron giganteum. Next base: position 286,801,295 of record CM021109.1, on the reverse strand, counting down.
AATCATTTCTTGCAGGAGCAGGATGTATAATTAGAAACTCAGAAGGGCAAGGTGTTTGGGCTGCTTCCAAAAACTTAGATACGTGCACGAATAATATAGCAGAAGTGGAGGCACTCGCATTGGGATTGGAAGTCTATATAAAGAAAGGAATTGATTCAGTAGAAATAGAAGGTGATTCTCAAATCTACATTCAGGCAATCACATCGGGGAAAACACCAAACTGGAAACTAGACAATTGGATAGGAGCAATCAAATCCCTTGTTTGGAAGTTAAATGAATATACCCTATCACATGTCTATAGGGAAGCTAACAAGGCTGCGGGCCTCCTGGAAAACTGCGGAGTAAATCAAGGAAAGGTAATAAAAGTTGATGACTGCATGGAGCAGTGGTCAGAACTGCCAACACTTCTAATCACTGATAGTTTGGGTAGATGAAAGATCTCCGAAATCTCTAAAAAGTAGTGAGATGGAACAATCGAATGGGATAACAGATAAGACTCGAGCAGCATTTAGCCAAAGCATTAGGAAGTTGTGCCAGACTCACAGGACAAGCACAAGCATTTATTGGAAGCCGAGGGATAAAAGGTGTTAAGGCACTGCTCCAGACTCAAACTTTAGAAGGACAATGGTGTATAAGTTCGGTGTGCACTATATCTGCTCAAACGAGACGTTGAGAGCCCAATGCAAAAGAATTTTCTCAGTTGATTCCCTGCAAGTGATTGAAGCAATAGAGCAAATAACCCAGGAGATCCTGTAGGAGAGGAACCACTGGTGCGATGGTAGAATCTATGAGGTAGTCCTAAGCCTATTAATAGATGTTCTGGGCATGAGAGAAGTATTGGTGGAGAAGCTTGGGGGTTTTGTTACACTGATCAACATTGAAGTGATGGCAAATGCTATCTTGGAACTGCTCGCGAAAGGTATGTTGAGCTCCCTGAAATACATCTTTGGAGAAAACGGGGCAGGGGGAGATGGGAAAGAAGTGGAGGTTGAAGCTGGGGAGGAATGCACTAGCATCTCACAGCACCAGACCAAGGCAATGAGCTGCATCCTAGGCAATGCATGGGATGTATATCAGGCGGGCATAATCAACAATGACATCAATGCCTTTGCAAGGTTTGTTCAAAATGAGGATTGGTTCAACAAAAGGAGAATGAAACATGCAGTAAAGCCGAGGTACACACTAGGAGTAGTATATAGCTATGTAGTAGCATAAAGCATGATAAGCATACAGTCGGATATATAGTGGCTATAATCAGGTAATTATAATGTAGGCAAATATTGCCATTTTGTAAATCAATATAATAGGGTGCTATCCCCACTATTAGCACTTACTTAAATAAAATATTAATAATAATTAAAACATTTTAAAGTACCTGGGACCTTCTCTATCTTTATGGGAAGGAAATCCTCGGTCACCACAAATGTGACCGGCAATGTTCCTGTACTAGTAATATGGGAAAATCTAAGAAATGCTTCTAAAACATCACCAGTAGTAGTGGCCCCTGCATCCACAGGTACTGACACATGTAGTGGCATGTGTTCATTGCCAGAGGGTGGACTACTGAATGCCTGCATGGTATGTGTTGCCGACATTTCAGACGACAATATAGGCACAGATGATGGGGTCGGATGATGTGTTGTATGTGCAGGAAGATCAGGATTGACACTTGTACCATCCCCTACTTCCTGGGAAACACTTGCAGTACCTTGATCATGGCCAACAGCATGATCATGAGGACGCAAATAATCATATAAAAACAACACATATTTTAGTTCATGACATAAAAGAGTACAAAATATAAAACCATGAATGAACTTATGTTATAATTAAAGATCTCATGACAGCTTACTTCCAAGTTCTATGCTCTCTCAAACAATATTTTAACCCTTTCTCTTATCTCATCTGCTTGAGGCACTACGAATACCAACTGAAGGATTTCTTGATTGCATTTTTTTTGGGCCTTCCTCATCATATCCACAGGGTTTGTGGAAAATGCGATGTCATCATTGCATAATAATGACTGCACCTCCATATGGATGCTCTCTTGTACTACTGGTGCCTTTCCCAATCAACCAACTGCAATAAGAATATTAAAAACATTATCAAAATTAACCCAATAAACTCATGAAAAAAACATAATAATAAAACATTTTGCTCGTATCTAATTTGTACAATTACAATGAGGTAAACCTGTCAGATAGAAGCGCCTGAAGATGGATCACAATCTGCGCTCTGGGCTAGAGCCTTCCTCATATGATCAATGTCCCGCTGTGACAAAAATTAAATATAAAAAACATTACCGAAATGAAACCAATAGACTTACGAAAAAAACATAATAATAAAATGGTATATTGGAGTCGTTAATTGGAGGTTGGGTAAAATGGTATATATATAGTACATACCACCCCCATAGTAATTATTTTTGTATCTAAGCGATTCAAATTGTAATCGATTAGCAACTCTTCCCCTGCAGTTATTGATTTTATCGCACATACAAATACACAGTTTCCCTCTCACGCTTCGAATATACAATTGGGTTGCTTATTTGTTGACCCAGGTCATGTACTATTTATAAACCCTACAATATTCCCTGATGCTTTTGGCCTCCCGTCAATCTACCTAGCCACTCCTTTATTTTGATCCTTATCTTTTAGTTGTATATAATTTGTTGATAGTGCATACCTACACATACTTCGTGTATATCGAACTAGTTGCATCCAATCTTTGTAATTGTAATAGGGTCCAACATACTCCATCAACTCAGTAACTTTGTCGTAACAGAATTTTATGTTGTCCATGCAAAATAGGCCCAAACCATGTAATGACGATGGTGCTATGTGATATATCCTCTCGTTGACACAAAGATCAGTGTTTATTGGAGGAAGTTCCTTGGGTACCCATTGTTTCCATAGATGTTTGTACCTCAAGGGCACCTCGATGTTGCCTATGCTCTCATCATCATAAGAACATGACCCCCCTTCAGCAAGAAAAAATTCCATGCATTTATAGAATTTTCTTCTAATCTTTTGACCTCTAGTTGATCTCCCTCTTTTAGACCTACTAAATGTCTCGCTTTCCTCTTCTCTTCCTAAATTTCCCTCGCTTGAGGAAGACAAATTTGACAAATACCTATTTTTTGGTACCTGCACTCATAAGGATGTTGGATGAAGTTCTTTCATGGTGATGTGATCCGAAGGTAACATTATGATTAATCTATCATTTCATCGCTAGAAATTGACAGGTTATAAGGTAATCAAGTCTTGATAGATTGCAAGTTATTGTTACTACTGTCCAAATGTGTCCATCACAAATCAAATCTACTTAATGTTTTAACTCCCAAACTTTGTAACAAGTGTTAAATGTGACTATGGTCCACTAGTTACACAACCAAGGCATCAAATGTATTCTCTAATTGTAATCAAAGGACTTTTTCCCTTCATTCAAGTAAATAAACTTGAAGGGAAACACCACCAAGTGGTTTATTGGACACCTACATGACTAAAAATAGCAGCAAATTTACATTTAATTTCCATATGTCTAAGTGGTTAACAGGGAGGGAGTGTGTACTAGGCCTGGTAATGTCATCATAAGTTTATGCTTTGGCAATAAAAATTGTTTAAGTCATCTTAAATCTTCCTATGTCTAATTGCTAGGAGACTTTTGGTATGTTTTAAGGTAGGATGAGTGGTCGCATCAATGCTCTAATTCTCTATGACAAGGTTTCAACATCTTCAAATAGTGAAAGTTAGTGCTTATAGTCATTTGAAACAACAAAATTTTGATTATGTATGATGGTAGGATTTGATAACTTAAAAGAATTGGCTACCCAACAAACTTAAAGTTAAAAGAAACTTTTTCAGTTTAAGGGGTTAGCACTTGGTGCAGGAGCACCCCATAGTTCACCTAGGAAAGTTGACTAGAAGGTCATGATTTGGAAATTTGTTTAGGCCAAATGTAGCAATCTCTTCCTATTTCTTTGAGTTTGTGCCTTAGAGGCATTTGAGATCATGTATTGTGTTGGTAAAGGTCATGTTGACCATTTGTTAGGTTGAGGTTTGACTACAAGGATGGTTTAAGACCTTTGTAGACCTTTCTAGGTGTTAGAATCTCTAAAATTTTGCAAATAAGGCTTATTGGAAGCCACAAGCGGCCATGGAGTAGTTAGGGTCAAGCTTAACTACTTTAGTGACCCTATATAAGGGAGACCTCGGCATGGAAGAGAGGTTAGAAGATTTTACATTGTTTTGAAATTTTGAATTCCAAGTAAAAACAGTGGATTCTTAATGTGAATTTCTGGTTTTGATTCAAAAGAGAGCTTAAATGGATTGAATAGGATTATTTAGGGGGTGTAGAGTGTCATGTGAGTGTTAACTAATCTTTTTGTGGTAGTAGTTTTGATTCTTAATTCGATCGAGTTTCTGTTTGTAGTTAGTTGTTTCTTTCTCAGTTGTTGATTTGACAGTTTGTGAGTTGAAAATAGTTTTAGATCACATTTCCCCTATACATAACATATGGCCTCTTTGTAATTGTGTCTAGACTCCATGGTTGTATATAAGGTAGGAGTAGGAGTCATGAATAGCTCAGGAAACACTTTGAAAGTCTTCTCCTAGGCGAGCTTGACAGTGTCCGACTAGGAAAGACATGGAGTGCATGACACTTGATTTGCAAGGGTGATCATTCCCTGTCAAGTCACAGTGTGGAGAGGGTAGGTAGTTTCCTTGCAAAGACATGGAATGAAGGAGGAGGATACACCAATCCATTTGGAGGGAGAACAAATTGACAGTTTGTTGTGTGGTCAGGAAAATCTAAAGAAGAGGCCTAATTTGCCAAAATGAAGGTACAGTCTGTGTACAGGCAATTGAAGGTTAAGACCACTACAATCTTCAAGTGGTAGGCATGAGGACCAAGAACCCCAAAGAATAATTCAATTTTCTTTGGAAGACCTTGGATTACTAGTGTGTTCTCTCAGAGAAGAAGGCCTAATTGGAATGCCTAGGACTAGTGGACTAAAACCCTAGATGAGGGTTTGGTGGAAGCAATGAAAAGATGGAGTAAGGAGGATCCTTCAGAGCCATAATGGGATGGAAATAACCTATTAGGAACATCTCCACACCCCTGCAAAGCTAAGTTCTAGTTCTGGAGTATGATAGCCTTCAGGGTAGATTAAGGGCTAAGGAAGAGTTGGAGACATTGCACCAAGATTGACCTAGTAGGTTGAACTGTCATGATAGCTAGGTTGGCAAGGTGAACCAGGGGTACCTAAACAAGAAATAGGTCCTATAGGTTAAGGTGGTGGAGTGTGACACCATAGGGGTCTTCCAAGTAAGATCCAGAGCATGGAACAGTGATTGTTCCATCCAACCCTACCCTATCAGCACTTTCTTTCATCTTTGCATATTGGTTTGATGCTTCAAACAATGCATTTTTTATCCCACTTCTATCATATTGTATTCCCATCCCATTGCAATTGTTGGAGGAGTTGATACCAAAATTTCATATCAGATACCATGTTCTTGAAGTAATTTTCTGTGTTTTTACAATTTTTTTGAAGTTCTTTTGTGTTGTATGGATCCATACAAGCTTGAAATGCTCTGAGATCATTGGTGTAGATAAATATATGTGTTCCATTTCATTTTCATTTGTTTTGAAGTTCTCAATCACTGTTTTGTGGGATTAAACAATCAAATACAGGGACTACCCTATTGTGCCTGTGTAAGGGTTTGAGGGCTAAATAGAAATGACATCCACCAATCCACCCACTGTCTTGGAATTGTAACTCGGTGGATTGGTGTGCATCATGGTGGATTTGATGGAGTTTCAAATCTTGTTCTTTAAATTCTATTTATGTTTTTCCCTTGTCTTGGCTTGTTACATTGTTTGGGAGGAACCTAAGGTTGGGTTTTACCTTGGCTTTCATATAAATCCTAATGTTCCATGTAAAACCTTGGGTGAGATATATTCGGTCGTTACCTTTTTGGAGTGGGTATTAAAATGACTTATGTCTCATTGTTTTGAATTAAGGTGTTCATTTGAAGGTCCTTCATGCCAAGGTTCCTTTTATAAAGCATTTTGGACATGAAATATTTAAAATAAAAAATACCTTCATTTGAAATTCTTGACATGGCATCATTTTTGAATGAAGGTTCTTCATTCAAAGGTCATGACGACATCACCATCAAATGAAGGTTCTTCATTAATTGGTATTTTGTAATTTTGAATGTGTGATAATAATTTAGGGTTGAAAATAAATCCATTTGAGCCTTTTATAAATGAAAGGATATTTGATGCAATCATATGCCTTGTCAAACTTTTAACTTAATAGTAAGGGCATCATGATTAGTTTGTTGGGCCCATTCAACAATCTCCAGTGCAAGGATTGAATAGTCTAGAATGTATCTACTATCAAGAAAGCCAATTTTTTTACCTCTATGACTATATCTCAAGCAATAGGTTTAATTGTGATGTCAATAATATTGACAAGGATTTTGTAATCTAGGTGTTGAGAAGCATAATTGGCCACCATTCTAGGAAAGATTCTTCATTCTCACTTTTAGGTGTTAAAATTTAACAATACATAGATTGATGAAAGATCCCAAAGATCCTTTCTACATGTTATCTAGGTACACATAGCAACGGTCTTCTCTTATACGGTTGGACATGATTTCAAGAACTTAGCTAGGAATTATTCATTTAATCTAAGGTTTTCTCATAATGCCATCATTGGAAAAGTATGATCAAATTCTTCTATTATGAAGAATTGGTCTATGTGCCTCTAGTAATCACTATAAAAATGTGAAAGACTAAGCTATTTTATTTTTTTTGTCTTATCTTATACCATTTTACGAGAATGGGGGGGGGCCAATGTACTAGAAGATCTTTGGAAACTAGGCATGAAAATTGCAAGTTAAAGAGAATGGGGGTGCCAAAATTACAGTACTCATTGTCCCTTGGTCGTCAATTTTTCCTAAGTGCCCTCAACCTGGTCCTTGGTGTTGGTATTGACCTTGTTTTAGCTCCAAACTCTTCGTCGGCGCTGGTATTGACCTTGTTTTCACTCCTCCAAAGTCTTCCTCAACGCTGGTATTGACCTTTCACTTGTCCAATTTGATGAGCTACAACCTGCTTTAGTTAGGTTTTAGAGTATGTTAATTAAATTTAAAAAAATTATGGTGCCATTTAGAGTAGTGAATATAAAGCAAGCAAAGCCTATTATGGCGCCATTTAGAGTAGTGAATATAAAGTAAGCCAAGCCTATTATAGTCATGAGGGAAATAATAAAACTCCTAGGATACTTTGTGAAACCATTTTCCTTGGTTAAAGGGAGGCCATAAAATATACCTTTGGATTTTTTCAATCTTCAAATATGAGGATTTGCAAGGTTCTTAGCAACATGAGTAATAGAAATGTGTGCAACAAGAATTTTTGAACACACATGGAATCTCCTTGCCAAAGAAAGGGGCTTCATAATTTAATATGAAAATTTTTCTCAGCTCTAGAACTGGTATGTTTCCTTAAAGAGGAAGGAGAAACCTAAAAGGTAAAAGAGATGCTTAGGAATCTCAACACTTCCTTATGATCAACCCCCTTCTATCCATAGGAATTGAACAAATTGGGCTTCGCTAAGAATGATTTCCTATAACATTGAGTTTTATACCACTATATATTTGACCTTAAATCTTTCTAGAAAATATCTAGGCATTGAATATCCTAAATAATGTCACGTTTTTCCTCCAAGAGAGTGAGAAAGGAGTCATTAGAAAAACGACCATTGAATAGTTGGGCCATAGAGTTACGAAAATTAGCACCTTTAATAAGTTAGTAAGGTGAATTTATTAATGTTAATCTTAATATTCCAACACCCTCCATTAAGTTTTACATTCCTCACAATAAAACATGTTGATTGAAACAAACAAATATATATAGTCTAAGGTAACATCATTGTATTTTTCTTTTAAGTTCTCCCTCAAGAAAATCATTGGCTCGAGTTATACAAGTCCAGACTATGTGATCCTTTTTCTTACAATAATAACATTCAATTTTATTTTTTAATTATTGTTACCTCATGAGTATAATACATTCTCATGTTAAGAATCAACTTTTAAATCTTTTCCATTGTTCTTTATTCTTCTCCTAATAGGGCCAAAATCACATCTTCTTGTGTTTGAGAAGTTATCGAATGACTGCCTTCAAAAGGTTGATGTAATCTCTGTCTCAACACCAAGGGCCCACCACATTATTCATCGCCAAGGAAAGACACGTGGTGCTCGCCCGTGATATCGCAATCAATAAACACCTTGCATCTTTGTATCATGCGAGGGCGAGCAACCATTGATCTCCACCATCGGCAATCGTGTTCATTCATAGTAGTCACTAGCACTGAACATAACCGTCAAGCAACTTTTCATCAAGATTATAACATCATTGTCAATTTTGAGCACATGCATCTCGAAGCCGCTTTAGTAACCTGTCATATAATGTACTAAAACTCTACATAAATATTAAAGCACTTTGATTAATAGTAATTTTATAATACTAATATATTATATAACAATATTATATTACATTATATGAATTATAATGATATATTTGATATATTAAGTTTATATATAATCTATAGATTAATAGTAATTATATTAGATTATTAATATTATTGGTATATTATTAATATTGTATTAGATTAATAATAATTATAATATTGTTAAATGATTAATTATATTACAAATGAACACTGCTTTCAAATTCTTAGCTTTGAATGAATGGTTGAAGCACCAATGTTGAATGTTGCAACTCTAGTAGGCGTGAATAGAAGTAGAGGAGATTGTTTGGGAGAAGAATTTTTTCTAGTGCTAGGTTATGTGTTAGGTTATATAGGGTTAGGTTATATAGTGTTTGAGCCTAGCCTCAAACACTACAATTAGAATTAGGTTATGTGTTTTCTTTAGGGTTAGGTTTGGGATTAGGTTTATGGTCATGGTTAGAGTTTAGGGTAATCCAAATCATAACCTAACCCTTTTTCTCAAAACCTTGACCCTAACTCTCACCTTTACCCTATCTTTATAACCCTAACCACAACCAAAACTCTTACCCCAACCCTAATTACCTAACCCTAAATATTTTTTATTTTATTAATTAGTTTCATTCACTCTAATAACCCTAAACCTATCCCTAAACTTAAACCCTAGCCCTATCCCTGGCCCTAATCCTAACCCCAACTCTACGCCAAATATAAAAACAACCCTTAATCATAATTACAATAACCCTAAAACTTAATTCTAGATATAACCCTAATAATATAATCCCTAATTGTAATCCTAAACCCTAACCCTAATTTCATATCTAATCCCAACCATAACCAAAACTCTAAATCTAACCCTAACCATAAAACATAAACCCTAATCTAACCCTAATCCTAACATTATTTTTCCTAACCCTAACCCTAACTCTAAACCTAACACTAACCCGAACACTAAATCCTAACCCTAATTAAATACCCAATCATAACCCTAAATTGTAACATGATCCTTTGAATTGGATACCACATCAAAAATTATGTGTTACAATCATTGCTTCCATTGTTGGCATTTTTACATTGGGATGCATATAATTTTAAAATCAACAAAATCTTTTAATGTTTTGCTAAAATTAATATTATTAATTGTACTATCAAACCTATAAACATGTATCCAATTTAGAACATAAATAAGAAATATATGGTAATAGTTTCTTCAAAAAACAAAGTGATGTGGACTACAAGGCCTATAAGATATCCACAAAAGAGATCTACATTGAAAATATTGTAGGAAAATTCAAGAAAATACAATTGGTAGATGCAAAGCCAAATAAATGTGAAATTGTGTACTATAATGATTTTAGAATATACACATAATGGATTTGTTGAAAAGGTTTTAGAAACTTTCAAACAAATGCAATTGGTAGATGCAAAGAAAAATTCCACAACCTTCACCAAAATCCTTATTGGTTTCCTTAATATGGGAGATTTGGAACAAGGTATAGACATCCATCAAAGCATAATATGAAGATGAATTTTTTCAAATGTTGTGGTTGTAGATGCCCTTTTAAAATTTATACCAAATGTGGAAGGATAGAAAGAGCTTGTGAACTATTTGACAAAATGTCTCAAAGAATTGTAATCTCTCAATTTATTTTAGTGTCTATTTTGTTATACCCCATGTCCCAAATTGGGTATAACACAATAGACACTAAAACAAATTGATATATTTTTATGAGGGCGGTGATAAGACATTTCTAATTAGAGTGTATTCCATGAGATTACAATTATTCGAGGCATTGCGTCAAATAGTTCATGAGATTTGTCTATCCTCCCACATTTTGCATAGATTTCAAAAGGGCATCTACAACCACAAGATTTGAGAAAATTCATCTTCATATTATGTTTTCCTTATGATTGGTTGACTCTTATACTAAATTAATATGTTCAATTTATGTTTCCTACTTGATCTAAATATCCACAAATGGCAATTTAATAGTGGAAAGATATGATCCTACTTTGGTATAAATTGTATATGCAATATCAAGGTATGAATTAATATGTTCAATTAAGAGATGTTAAATGAAATAAATAAAACTAATGTAATGTAAATAAGGGAGACCGGTGCCTTATTGGGTAAAATGGAGTCAAATGAAAGCCTTTAATGAATGGTTTCTATCTAGTAGGTCCTCTAATTGTTTGGCATATAACTATGAGTTTACAACTGGTATAAACATGAAAGAGTGTAATTGATAAACCCTACTTGAGGCACAATATCAAATCTAATTATCTGATTCTTCTTACTGATCCAAATGGCATTCCCAGATTACTGTAATTTATTGAAAGGAATTTTAATCCTTCTTTAAAGAATCCAATAAACCAAATCACACATAAACAACAAATGTGTACTGATAAATTGAATATATACTTGATACTTCAATTTAAACAACTAAGAGACATCAGATTAGAGACAATCAAACAATCGCAAGAATCCAACAAACAATTGATACCAGAATGAAGCCACTAAATCAACAGTCTTTCATTATCTCCTTCAAAATTCATACATGCAACATAGTCTCCTTGAATGTAATCATTTCCAAAAATTTAATGCTTACAACAGTCTATCCTATTCTAATTCTATCTTCTACCCCTTTACATTTATCCAACAATGGATACTTATACATCAGTTTACAAAAGGACGTGCCTTTTCAAAAAGGTTTAAAGCATAAAAGGTTTAAAAAATCCACTATTAACTAATTTTTGTTAAGCCACAAATAGACTGTAGACATATGCTCTGTATAATCTTGGTGCTCATGAGTGTTGGCATCTCCCAATGCATCATGGATCACAATCTCCATCATTATCATTCACTCATTTTTCTCACATGTTGCATCCAATATCACATCTTTCGTAGTGGCTGTCTCCAGCATCCCTTGGAGTATTGTTTCACACTCACTTTTCCATGTAGTCGCTTCCTTCATTTTCCCTTCATCATCACATAACTTGGTCAATATATCTTCGGTAGCTTCTGTCAATCCCTGCATATCCCCTTGTAACTCCTCAAAGAAATCCCTATGCCTATCCATAATACAATTGGAATTTTCAATCTCTTCATTACTAGGAGTGTCCTTCTGCTCCAATTCCTCAATTCTTTCCTAAATTCTGCTATCCACTCTCTTGTGTTCCTTTATTGCATCTACGTACTCTGAATGTTTTCCCCAGACTTTATTTAACCAAGTGGTTAAAAAAACCTGCCTTCTTTTTATTATTGCAGCAAATGCATCCATTCTCCCTTGAGAGTATGTAGTTGACCCTTCCCAATGATCTTTTTTCTGTGAACTCTCACCTTGAGTGAGCATCCTTGTTGGTTCTGTTACACCACCTACCAAGTCTTTCAAGCATTCATTCTCTCTCAACATCCTCTCATTATTGGTTTTGTATATCTCCCTTTCCCTTATCAATTCTTGGATTTGGGCTTTATTCAACTTGGCTATATTTATCCCAATATCAGCAGTTGCTACAGGATCAACCTCCCCAACCTTCAGGGTCATGACATGTCTGAATTCCTTTTTAGTATCAATAACAATTGATTTCTTGTGAGGAGGATACAAGGCCCAAATCATCAATGTTTCATCATCAGGATTGTATCTTGATCATGTGTATACCTTTTTCACCTTCTCTATACTGAGCTTGTGGGTAGCATTGTTATCTTTTAAGAAACTATCAAAAACTAATGCCAGAATTCATATCCAAACCTGGAAAAATCATAACACCTGCCTTTTCAAGTAGCTCCCTCCCCTTTTCAGGGGTCATGTCAATCATCTCTTTGTCTACTTCATCCTTTAAGCTTTTTAGCAGTTGATCCTCATTCCCTAGAGTGACATTGTCAACCTGTCCCCTTATCTCTTTCCCTTTTTGCTTATATAAAAATGTCTTAAACTATGAGGTCTTTATAAATTCATCATTTGATATGAAAGACTTATAGTCTTCATGTCTTGTATCTACATCCATGGTTTCCTCAACATCGGTTTCTCTGGCAACATAGGCATACTCTTGAGTCTTCATTCTTGAAACTTTCCCAGATGAGCTTTGTGGCCTGTCTATTTTTGAAATCCCCTTAATGGAGGATAACAACTCATCATCCACCAACTCCTGATTATGTTTTTCAATCACAATTTTAGCTTCCTCTGCCTCCAAGTTTCTGATTATGTCATCAGATTTAAAGGGCACATGATGGTACCCTCTGAGATTTACTTTTTGTCTGGTAGAGTGGATATACCCTTCTGGATCAAAGTTCTTTCTCACTGGTGCTCTTCTCATGTTGTAGTGCAATAATTTTTCTAGAATCAGATCATAACCTTCCTTGGCTAATACAGTGAAATCACTAAAACACAATGTACTAGGCATAAAAGCCTATTTCCCATATGAACTTAAGTTCATAACACTAGAGTAATCCATTTGCCTAACAATTTCTAGGTATGCAATTCTATCCGGGACAATTCTGGGTAGAATGAAAGGTGTATCCTCAAAGCCATAAACCCTAATCATTGTGGCTTTCTCTAAGAAATACCAATCCCCCCAATTGTGGTTAATTGGTCCATTGTAATCTCTAGGCCTAAGAAACCTTTTTACTTGTTCAGATAAAGAATAATCACAAGGATGGCTAAAAAATCTATACAAGGGTTTCACAAAGAATTCTTCAAAATGCAAGAAATTTGAATTGGAAAACCTATTGTCCCAAATAGTAGTCCATAATTGAACAGGAAATGGCCTACCTTCCTTGTCGGATTGTGAAATCCTCAACTCCTAGGGCCATAAACCTAACTCTTGTCCAAAATACAACACTAAGTGCATCAACAGTGAGTAATTTCCGAGATGGAGAATAGAAGCACCACTCTTTATCGCCATCAAACCTACATCCAGCTCCTTAAAAACATGTGCAGTAAAGTCAAATGATCTAGAATTGTGATACTGAATGTCTGCAACAATCACCATGGGCACAACTACCATATGCTTAGGTACTCAATCCCTAATACCTGTCCTACTGAATAGTAAGTATATTTTAGGTAAGGTTCGAAGAGGTCTACATGAAAGGGTGGCCCCTCACTGTCTTCCATTGGAGTAGGTTTTCCATGACACCTAATTCTGTGCAGAGGTAACCTCCACCCTTCATAAATGGTGTCCATCCTTCTGAACTCACTATCGAGCTCTTCACTCACTACTTTCTCACTACATATTCCCTCCATTCTGAAAACCTCAGCAATTGCATTCTCAGATACATGTATCAATGGATTCCCTGACAAATCACATATAGCTTTGTTTTTCGAATCATAGTGTCCAGCCAACAATTTTACCAGTTCGATGTCAATAAAAACATTAAGGCACACTAATCTCCCTAAATCGAGCCTCCATGGATTGCATATTGGCTCAAAGTGATTTCTCTTGTGGTAATGGAAATTGAATAACTCATAGCCTCTAATTGGAGTCGAAACATCACCTATAAATTTGCATTTGTCATCCAATTTGTCAACTTCTACTTTGAGTTGTGCAGAACGCCTAGCTTTAGGTCTAGAACCAGGTAACTAGTCTATGAGGTCTTGATTTAGCTTCCTTTCAGTACCTTCTAGTTGCAACTCAGTCTTTTGCTTTTCTTCTTTTGATTAGCTTCTCTCCCCGGGTTTTCTTCCCTTTAGTTTTCCTGAACCAGTGCCTTCCATAATTCAATTTTTTATGAATTATGAGAGGATGAGAAACTTATTGTAACTTCTTCCAAACTCAAGCTAGGTGAATGCCTTAATTGCTCTACTAGTTCCCCTGCTCTCCTTAACTTTGAATTCTATGAGACAATGGTTTCAATTGATCATACCCTGATATGCAAAATCTCCTACGCTTCGTGGCGCCATTAATGTCTTTACCAATCGAGACATGAATGCTGCAAGTTTTTTTTTTTGAAATTCTTGCTGTCACATCAGGGCTCATATCAGTAAGACATTCCAAATCTTTGGCTGATCCGCTTGTTCAACATTCACCCATCTGCCAAGATGTCTTGCAATTTCCCCAACATCACAAGTCTCCCCGATAGTTTCTTTCCTTTTTCTTTTTATATCGCCATGACTTTCACCAAAACAACTATCGCTCAGACTTAATGAATCGGGCCAACGGTTCTTTTCCTTACTTTGAAAGTACTTTGTCTCACTGAGATGTTTACTTTATCGACTTATGTCATCGAGACCAAGCAATTTGTTATGCCGAAAAAATAATACTTGCTGTGATGTCTCTTAGATCTCCCCGTGGTGACATGTCTCACTGATACGCCTCTTCTTCGGCAAGACAATGAGCATCATCTTATTGATACCCTTTATCTCTGCATGCTCAATTCTGTTGGTGTAACCCAAGGGGTTGGTAAGACTTTTATGAACTCTTCCCGACATCGTTTGTCTTACCGATTGAGTCCTCCTTTTGCTTTATCAGCAAGACCAATAGCGCTTTGGCCAGTGTTTTGAAATCTCTCTCCGACGACCAAAGTCTCTCTGATAGACTTTACTTTTCTCCAATTGGAAAAAGGTAACTTAGCTCGATATGACCTCACATCGTCTTGTCGATACCTTTTGTCTTGCCGATAAGTAATACAAACCCGCATTCTCCTAGTGTATAACTTTATCGATATGACCCGTTTGATGTCTCGCCGATAAGATCACATCCGTAAGACATTTCAAACCTCTGGCCAATCCGCTTGTTCAACGTTCACCCATCCGCTAAGACTTTATCTCCACATGCTCAATTCTGTCGGTGTAACCCGAGGGGTCGGTAAGACTTTTATGAACTCTTCCCGGCATCGTTTGTCTCACCCAGTGAGTCCTCCCCTTGCTTTATCGGCAAGACTAATAATGCTACAGGCAGTGTTTTAAAATCTCTCTTTGATGACCAAAGTCTCTTTGATAGACTTTACATTACTCCAATCAGAAAAAGGTAATTTAGCTCAATGTGACCTTACATCGTCACGCCAATACTTTTGGTCTTGCCGATAAGACATACAAACCCACATTCTCTCTATGTATAACTTGATCGGTGTGACCCTTCTGATGTCTTGCCGATACATTTAGGATATGTATATTATCATCGATGAGACCTACATCAACTTATGCCGATATTTTCATATGTAAAGATTTTAATGTCAAATGAAACTTATCGGGCGTTATGGCACAATTTTAAATAGGATTTTGGTAAAAAATGCTATGTGAGGATTTTTTTGTCTGCATTATGAATCTTTTTTGGGAGACTAATAATCATGAAGAAATAATGAATTTGTCAAAATTTGACAGTTCTAACAGCATGAAGGTTTGATGTTTCATGATAGTACTAGCATTTGAGTTATAATGATATATTTAGAGCTCATGGATCTCCTTTGTATAAACATATCACAATTTTGAATAATATAATAAAGGGTTATGGCATTCATCTCACTGTTATGGTGTGTATGATTTCCATTTTTGCTTTAATTCAAAGAGTAAATTAAAATGATTGGATGGAGTCATAGATGGATATGTTTGTAAAGGGATTTGATAAGAAGTATTGAGTTAGGATAAAAATTGACACTGTTGTAATGCAATATTGTCAGAGATCTTATATGTTATGTGTTTGAACCTGTTATGGAAATCTAAATATTTGTGAATTCGACTCCCCAATAGTATATGGCACTGGCCTAAATTGTATGTGTTTGTAAGGTTCTGTGTCTGTTTGTCTTAGCTTAGAGCTTGCTGCCAAATTGCAAATTAAATGACTATCTTAAGTGGTGAAATGTCGTTGTAATCATCTCATGCTCCAAGTAGTTGATACTATTGATGCTTTTCTATTGTTTAAATTGATATATCAAGCATATATATATATATATATATAGTTTACTAATACACATTTGTTGTATTTGTGTGATGTGATTATTTGGTTCTTTCAAGTAAAGATTAAACCCTTCTAGTCAATCACAATAACTAAAGAGTATTAATTGGATCAATAAGAAGAATCACATAACTAGGATTGTCATTCTATCTCAAGTAGAGTTTGTCAGTCATTTACTTGCACATTTATACATGTTATAAACTACATCTTTGTGCCAAACACTTTGAATTATTGCCATCATAGATTACACTTTTATAGATCTTCATTAGACTCCATACACCCAACAAGGCAGTGGTCTCATGCTTTCATCTTTTGGTTTATCCATTTTATTTTTTACATCTGTTAGCTAAACATATTCTAATATAATTCAAATATAATTAAAATTTAAAACATCATAAATTAATTATGTAACCACATAATTCAAATATAATTCTATCAAGAAATTAATATCAAATAGATAATACAATCACATAACTCATACATTTCAATGTCATTGATCTTCTTCTTCATCCAACTCTTTGTCTGTATCATCCAATCCAGATTCAACATTGTAAGGATTGGTCATATCATCATCATTGTCATTGATATCAGTTTTGATAATGTCATCATCCACACAGATATCATCTTCATGAACATTAACTCCCACATCATCATGATCTATTTCCTCCTCTTCGACATCTTCGTCAGGCACATTATCAACTAACTATTGATCTTGATCATCATCTACATCATCTTCTATTTCTTCAGTATCTTCTTCTTTCACCACATTATACTTTATTGGCCTTCCTCTTGGATCATGTCTAACAACATATGACCAACCCGCTTTACCTGGAATCTCTGAGTAAAATACCTGCTCACATTGGCTTGGAAGAATATAGGGCTCATTTCCAGCTCGCTCAAAATACCTTGTATTAACCATGGTAAATCCATTATCATGTTCAATAATAGTTCTCTCGGGATCATTTTCATTCAATCGTAGCCTATACCATAGGACAACGAACAAAACTAATTTGAAGGACTTAAAGTCACACTCAAGTATATCATCCAAAATCCCATAGTATTGATTTTCTGAGACTTCTAGATGAAACATTAGTCACTTGGAAGACTACAGTTATCCCAGAATCACAAGTTTTCTTCGTGTCATCCAAATTTTGATTCAAAATTTATGACCATTGCACCACATAGACTTGTGGTGTTTCACCTGCAATATGTCAAACATGCAAAACTTAATTATTGCAATATCATCAGTTGATAAACATATTTATTCTTGGCCGAATGTATGCAAAGGAAAAAATCTCAACATATATATACATCAATATAATTCAAAATAATTAAATAATATGGGTGATTAATATATTTATACATACCTGTTTATCTCTTAAACCATATGCTAAATCAATTTCCCTTGGTGTAACATTGGAATCTCCATTACAATGAGCTTCTTTAACCAATGAAGCCACACCTTCCCATGTTAATGTGCGACCAGATTGTTGACATTGTTCAATCCATACCGTCATCCAATCAAGATTGTTTGTGACGTAAAAATGTAGTGCATCCCACTCTCGACCAACTGTATCAAAAAAAATTGAAATTCACAAATGACATATAATTAGTTAATTACCACGGTATACGACCTTAATTTATAATTGATCAATATTGAAGATTAATAATTAAATAAGTTCAATATACATAAAAACCAAATGTAAAATGTATTCTAATTAATCTCCATGACCATCTTATAATTACCTGACACTTTCCTCAATCTACCTTTCCCCATCAGATACTCCCCTTTGAATTTGTTAATGGAGTTGGGATCCCAAATGCGATCTACATGGATCTTTGCTGCAAACTTAGGAAGATATTTGGTAATGTACACCATGGTCTGGTATACCATGTATCCCTCCACCATAGAACCCTTGAGATGTGCTCTTTGTCTAACCAAAGCCTTCAAAAATTTCAAGTGCCTCTCAACCATCCACATTGACCTTGTGTGTACAAGTCCACACAATTCAATCTCCTCAACTTGGTGTATGAGGTAGTGTTCTTGTGCATTGAAAAATGTCGAAGGTAGACACTTTTGCATTTCACACATTAGACGAGGAATTCTTCTCTTCCAATAATTTATATCTTCTTTATGGATTGCTTTAGATGACAACCATCTACAAGTGATTCAAGGCACAAATATATTAATGATATTTAACAAAAATAAACAACGAATTGAACAAACATCGCTACTTACCTCATGTATTT
>CM021109.1:286745968-286782540 GCA_007115665.2 Sequoiadendron giganteum | reverse complement strand
TTGCCACTTTTGTTTAAAAGTAAATAAAAAATATATAAATAATATTATAATATTATATTAGATTAGGGTATGTGTAGGATCATGATGGGCCAAAAAGTGGCGATATGTAAGTGATATAATGGCCCATGTGGCTGACGACTTTTTTTTACCCAAAATTGATGAAATGAAAAGGGTTTTTTAAGGAGATTCTCAGCTTTCCACCAATATAAATTATGCTTTCCTTTGAATTTAATAAATAATTATTATTCACTTTCTATTTGAATTATGACTAAAGTCTTAATTGATAGGCTGATTGAAAAACATCTATAGCTTTCAAATGGTATCACATTTTTTGAATCCAAAACATGTGTCGCATTCTATGCTTCACATATTATAGGATTAAAAAAAATGAATTTCATGAAGTTTTGACCAAGTTAAGGTGGTCAAACATACGAGTTTTTATATTTTTTAAAAGTTTTAATAAAAAATTCATAATTAATTATTTACTTGGATTTTTTTTATAAAAAAGTGTGCATCACATTGAGACATGAGTCCTCTACATATATCTAAAATATTATAAAAAAATATTATCATTTTATTGTGGTTAGGGTGGTCAGATAGACACCTACTTCTTATTTTTTCCCTAAAATTTAAGTATTACTACATTGAAATTTCAAATTTTCACCAAATAGATTTTATTTTTTTAAAATAAACCTAGTAGTTTAGAAACTTCATTCAATTTGCTACAGATTCTATTCTTACATATTTTTGAAATAATATAGATAACTTATTCAATTTTTTACGTCAAGTTACCTAACTCTGATTTTTTGAATTTTCATCGCCACTTAAGGGCCTGTTTTTTCCATGATGATCCTACACATACCCATTATAATATTATAATTTATTCAATAATAACCAAGAGATTGAAATCCATTTTGAAATATTTTATTGGGAAATATCAAGATGAATTTAATTCATGAGTAAAGTTACAATAAAATATTGACTTGTTTGTCACGTGACAAAGAGCTCGCCCGCTAAAAACCTAAGGAAGCAATTACCTAAGTTGCAATATTTTTGTGGAAGCCAACATGAGGAAATGGAATGGAGGCGGTGACTGTGTAATGGATTCAAGGGCACCTAAAGGGGAAGGATGAAGGTTGGAGGTTCTGGCCAAGTGTTCATGATTCTTCAAACTATAGGAAGCTAAGAGCATTTGCCTCCACAGATGAGTGAATGGTTTGCTCATTTATTTGATTCATTTTGTTGGATTTTAATTTATTGTAACCCCTATATTTCTTTTTATTTGTTTACTATGTCGGGTGACTTGAAGGGGCATCCAACCCTATATACATACTATGCAGGGTAAAGGAAGTTGTAATGTTAAAACATAAATGTGCTCATTATTAGGATCTTGGCTGTAATTTTCATTTTAATAAACATACTCTATAACCCTCGTCGAAACCTTATTTTTAGGCTACAACTCACAAAATTGGAGAAGTGAAAGGTGAATACCAGTGAGGAAGAATTTGGAGGAGCTGAAACCAATAGCGATGAGAAAGCAGCAAAAAATGATTGCATTATTGGCTACAAAAAATGGGTAAAGGATGCCATAATGTAAAAACCTAAATGTGCTCATTATCTGATCTTGGCCGCAATTTCATTTTAATGAACATACTCTAAAACCCTCGTTAAAACCTTATTTTTAGGATGCAACTCACCATATTGGAGATTTGAAAGGTGAATAACAATGAGGAAGAGTTTGAAGGAGCCAAAACCAATAGCGATGGGAAAGCAACAAAAAATGGGTGCATATGGAAGCCTGCACCTAGAATACGATCCAAATTTCCAGCTTTCATTTTTGTGTCACTTCTTAATTATCATGTCTTTATTTTAACTAAATTATTGTATTTAAATCTTAAGAAACAAAACCATTTCTTAGAGATCTTACATCTACTAGTATCTTCTTTAAGTCTAGCGATACAACCCCACAAGTTTTTTTTGTCTATGGGCAAAGGATCTACTACTTGTGATAGCCCTTTGATGAAATAAATTGCAATAAAAAAAGATGCAATAAATACCAACATTGGCACTAAACAACTTACATGTGTCCTATAAATGATAAATTTCTTGTAGGTTGAAGTACGAGGCATTTGTGCTTTTTCTGATTTTTTTATATGTGATAACAAATCTATTAATCTTCTATGAATTGGTTATTCTGCTATATTTTCATCACGATGGATGGATATTTGTATATGGTAAATTTATTTGATTGGTTATTGATTGGAATTTCTCTATTTTTTTTCATCTTAAATACTGCAGTGTTAAAGGACCTTATCAATTGGGAATCCCTAGAAATTGCAATTATTCCAAGTGAGTGGTATGATATAAAGGGTTGTTGGTCTGGTTTTTCTACCATTCTTTTAAGGCACATCATTTATATGTTTTGACTTTCCAGTGAGGCCAGTGAGGTTTTTCTTTTCTAGTGAGGTAGTTATCACTGAGACATTGAATGTAACCAATGAGGTTTTGATTTTCCATTGAGGCTTAATGAAATAAACTTTTAGAGTGGTTTTTTCTCCTTGTATAGGGTTTTCCACTCGTAAATAATGTGTTGTGGCTCCTCTTGATTTTTAATCTATTTGTGTCTGATCAATCATATTTGTTAAGCATTTCATTCTTCATTTCATGGTGCTTCTCTCAAAATTTGAATATCTATGATACTTGAAGTTTATATGCATAAATTTGTGAGGATTAATTAAGTTAGATTTGATTTGTAATTTGTCACTGATTCACCCAAACAAATGAATAAACCATGAATAAATAAATGACTACCATGACTAAAATAAATGACTACAATGACTAAATAAATGACTATCATGACTAAAATAAATGACTATCATGACTAAAATAAATGACTACCATGACTAAAATAAATGACTATCATGACTAAAATAAATGACTACCATGACTAAATAAATGACTACAATGACTAAATAAATAACTACCATGACTAAAATAAATGACTATCATGACTAAATAAATGATTACAATGACTAAATAAATGACTACCATGACTAAATAAATGACCACCATGAATAAATAAACAACTACCATGACTAATAAATGACTACCATGACTAAATTAATGACTAAATATACTACCAAATTGATCAATCAAAACAACCAATAAATGACTAAAAATGGTTTAGTTATGAATTTGGTCGCATTATAAATGATTGGAATTAAACTACTAATGGTCATGTGTCCAAGCTTAGTCACATATATGCAATTTTTAGTAGGTTTTTTAGTCATTTATTGCTATTTTTGTACTAGTGGTTGCATCACAGGGAGGAACAATACCAGCTCGGTTGTATAGAGAGGTAATGACAATGGCTATGTACTAATGTGTGCACTACCATAGAGATCTTTCCTAAGTGATGAGACAACCTGATTTTTCATAGCGGAGTGGAGCACCACCTAGAGCTGAGGATCAACCATCAGTTAGGGGTGAGTTGAGTAGCCACTAGGGCTAGCCATTCTATTATTTGTCTAATTATTTATATAGATATACATTCATGGGCTCATTTTTGATAGCCTCATGGATATTGTAATTTTGATTTGATATACACACACTGATTCATATATTGTATCATGACAACCATTTTTGAGATATATGTGAGATGATTTGAATTCGATATGTGATGTGATTTTATTTCATGCTTTATGAATGTATGGATGCATATGATGTGATATAATGATATGTGTATGATTATGTTTATATTGTGTATGCAATGTTTGATCGATGCACTTCTTTTATTTATGCGATATGTGATATGTGATGTATATGAGATGTGATGTTATGGGATGGATGTAATGCAATGCAATGGATATGTTATATTCCTTTTCAATACCTTTCTATGATATGTTATGGGATGGATATATGGATAATGCAGACATTCATGCTTATGATATGATAATGCAATGTATACTTATGCCTAGAATATTGAGATGCTTAGAATAATAATTCTATGTTACCCAAAACAACTTAAATGATGATGTAATGGATTAGGTTTTCCTTTATTATGATATGTTGTGATGATGTAAGATGTATGCATAATGATGTTTTTGTTGATTGTCATGATACCAGGTTAGTGTAGAAAGAAGATAGAAGAATGAGATGACTTGACCATTGATTTTGAATATTGATTCAATAAGTCCAAAAAGTCCATGATCCATCGAGACTTTATTAGAAATGGTGATGAGAGAGATGATGATGATTTTATCATATCTTGCGATTGGAATTTTTTTTCATTCCTTAATTT
This sequence comes from Sequoiadendron giganteum, assembly GCA_007115665.2. NCBI lineage: Eukaryota > Viridiplantae > Streptophyta > Pinopsida > Cupressales > Cupressaceae > Sequoiadendron > Sequoiadendron giganteum. The sequence continues at coordinate 286,778,240 of CM021109.1, read as the reverse complement.
TGACATAACACATAGACACGATGCATCAATGTATTGATAACTAGGATGGCATTGTATCTAGTGTAATGGACTTTGACTTTGCAAATAGATAGGATAGTTCTTGTTCATATCTTGACATACAGAAACCTCGTCGGAATGTAGATTAGAAGTTTAGAATATATCAGACCAAAGCATATGTAATAGTCAACAATCTACTCCAAACAACTTCCCTACACACAACTAAGCAAGTATGTGCCAAGATTATTTTACAAGAGTATCCACAAGAGCAAAAAACGAAAGATAATTATTGATGCCCCATTCCTTTCTCTCTATTTTTTTTTTATTGACATCATCTAGAGGTGCTTTGAATGGGTCATTGAGATAAATCAAAAGAAAAGATCAAAGACAAATAGTCAGTGTTACCTATATCTCTTTCCAATTTAATATAGCTAAGGTTATTTTTGATGTTGATGTCCATCGTAGGAAGGATGCATCCTAGGACATGTTTATCATATTTTTTTATTAGGATGAGGTGTGTGATAAGACATTAATACAAAATCCACTAAATTATTTATCTATGATCTAGACTTTATATTTTGACACTTAGGTTTTCACTTTATGACTTGTGATATTGCTTTCTATTTGTTTTTCCAAAGGTTGAAGATGATGATTGATTTATTATTGATGAAGGTTTATTGCGGGTGAAAGCAAGATGGGATGGATGGTTTTGGATTTTCTGGAATATTTCAATTTTTTTGGTATTTTAGAAAATGTTTTGAGGTTGTTCTTTATCTTTTTAAAAGTTTATATGAATGTTTATGTTTTTGAATATTTGAGGTTGTTTATGGTTCTCTCTAAGTTTTCCAATGTTTTGGGGTTTTCCAAGATTTTGCAAATGTTTAAGGCTTTTCTGATATTTGAATGTTTAGGTATTTTCCAAGATTTCAACCAAGAACCTAACCTAAAAGACTATCCTAGGGGCCTCGGGGCCTCAAGGGTTTATCAAAGATGAGCCTTGCCTATGTTATATAGGAAAAGACCACATAGTTTGACTGACTCGACTTATTGGTGAGAAATGAATAGTTGATGGATTTCCAATTTATTATGATAGACTCCTAAAGGAATAACCTAGGGTGTGTCGAGGGCACATCAATGATGGCCTTGCCTATGTTCAAGCTCAGAGACTCGTAGTTCAACAAGGTATTGTTTTTAGTTTTTTGATGTTTTGAACTTTTTAGGGATTTTGATATGATTTGGATGTTTTGGATTTTGAATTAATAATTTTCTAAATGTTTTTGGATTTTAGCTGTACAAGATTTTGATGTTTTCAGATTTTCAGCTATACAAGATTTTGATGTTTTTGGATTTTGATGACATTTTATGATTTTTTTGGGTTTTTTTATGAGATTTGAGGTAATTGATACCTAGATCATGATGTCAATGCCACATTATGGGATAAAAGACATGGATCAAGAGTTATTTGAAAATAAGAGTGCAATAACCTGCCCCCAATATCTAGCAATGCTTCATAGTGTAATGGATAACCAAGATAGGTAATGTATATGCAAATATTTTTATAGAGTTTTATCATGCTAGATATGGGCTATGGGACTTCACGAGATAAAATGGTAAAGAACCTGTCAAAAAATTTCCATGAGTACAGTTGAAGTATACATTGAATCTTTGTCAAGATCAAGATAAAGTGGAATATCTGGATAAATCTACATTGGATGGATGGATGGAACATTGGATTTATCATGACAAGGATGAGATACTTTTGTTTGAGAAGGATCCTATAGATGCTCGATTCTACTCATGATGCTTGTTTTTCAGGTTTTCACCATAGTGTTTTTCATTGGAGGATGATTTTTCATTTTTACTATTTTCTTGATTTTTTTATTTTTAATGATTTTACCTTATGTTGAACCACTTGGTGGTACTAATGTGGAGGCTACTGTCATAAAATTCCAATGATATCCTTCTTGAAGAAGATGATTTTCTAAGATAAAAGCACTTGAATGCAACTTTTGGGAACTTTGATATGCCTTTTCTATGTACGCACATTATGATAGAGTACCTTCAAAATATTTATGATGAAGGGTAGTTGCCAACACATGGTCAATGCGAGAATTGGATATCATGAATGGAGTGTATGGTTTCATGCATAAAGGAATATGAGATGTATTGGTTGATGGTTTGGAACCTTTGACTCTCCAAACCTGGGAATATGAGTGATGATGGATGGGAATGAAGGTTTTTCATGGGATTAGGACCAGCTACTAGGTATACTTTGTTCCTTGCTTGAGAAGCCTGCTTTTGATAGATATATTTCCCCTTTTTATTTTTTCCCCATAGTTTCTTTGACTAATGGAGTTTTTGAGGGATGATTTTCTTTATTTTTCTTTGGTATCCATTTGTACTTGATGTGTCCTTTTTTCTTTACTACCTCATTTTCTTTGATGATCTTCTCCTTGCTTTGATAGGAATCTTTTTTTTTACGTTTGTCCCCATTTGAGTATGGGATGATGGGTGGATGACGATTCATGATATGACTAGTTGTAGTGTTGACAATATTTTCATCATAAGAATCCTTCGTGCCCCATATGTTGGTGTTTTTTGTAGATAAGATTTACCTCGACATTGTGAAGGTATTAACAATACCTAATCCTTTTCCTTGATAATGTATCTTCTAATCCATAGCCATTGAATATACCTTGTCATGAACACATGATATTACTATGGGTTCCTATTGTTCAAGAATATGAACTGCTTGTTTTGATTCTATGACATCATTATCTATTGATTCTGATTTAAAAGATATTGGTTCTGATTCAAAAGATGTTGATGATTCACAATCACTATAAGAATCAAGAATCTTGACTGCTTCTTGCTCTTGCATTGGAATATCAAGAATAGGAGATTCTTGTTTTGGATGAAGAACATCTATATTTCCGTCAGAAAGAAACATCTCAGGGTTAACATTAGGGACATCTTTGGAGTTTAAAATGCTTTGAAAGATGTCCCTTAGCTCTTGGTGAAAATCTAGGGATAGGGGTTCTTGATCTTGACTTGATTCAAAGTATCTTTCATTATCCTCAAGAGCCTCTTCTTGACATGATCCTTGGGTAGATGATACATCATTGATAAAAGACTCTTCACAACAATTTGTGAGTACAGGTGAAACAAGGGATATTTTTGGATCGTTTGGAACTTCTTCAACATACCCAATCATTGAGTCATATCTAGGAGAGATATCAAAATCTGATACCCGCTTGATTTCATTACGATATAAAATATTGCTAAACACTATTGATGGGTTTGGACTTTGTTTTAAAATAGTATCTTGATGCATATCTGATTCCTAATGTTATGATAAATAAACATGTCCCACCATAGTATTATGGGTATGGTTTACATTTTTTGAGGTTCAGGCCTTTCCTGAATCTTCTACTTTTGTATGATCAGGCATAGGGTTTGTGTAAATTCTTAGATTTTCATTCCCATATTTTTGATTGAAATCAATGTCTCCTCATTCAATAAGATCTTCTATTAGATGTTTTATTCTAAAACAATTTTATGTGCTATGACCTTTGTATCAGTGAAATTCACAAAAATGATTGTCTCTATATCTATGAGGTTTGACTTGTGGCTCTTGATAGTTTGAGAAATGTGGGAGTGTGATAATATTAGATTGTATCAACCTTTTCATCACATCCCTCATAGGTTCCCATAAAGGAGTGAATTGTCGCTTAGGAGCACTATTCGTTCTTTGTTGTCCATATTGAGTGTTTGCAACATTGATTGTTGTTTGATTGTTTGATGGTGATGTGTATGGTTGTTGTGTATTCATGGTTTGGGTGTATTCTTTTCTAAGAGCAATTAAGACTACCTTTGCATAAAAAACACCATCACTAGTAACATTCTTGTTCTTTGCCCAAAAGCGGGGTTTGTCATTAGAACTAGTGGATGGGTGGTTGTCTCTATATACTTGTGTGTTTCCCTGTGAGTTTAGAACTCACTTGATGTTGAGGGCCGTAGGGAAAATCTCATCATAAGTGGTGATACATTGCATTTTTAAGTGGAAGGATAAATTTGGATCAACATTTTATATGGTAATCCCCACTTTTTGTTCGTCGGGAATGGCCCACTTGCTCTTATGATCTTTTTGCCTCCACCTTTATAGGAAATTAATGAAGGATTCTCCTTTGTTCTTCTTGAGTATGTATAACTCTTCTAAGCTCGCATCCATGTCAAGATTGAAGGAGAAGTTATCTATGAATCTATCAATGATTTCTTGGAAGGTTTGAATGCTTGGAGGCAATTGTGAAAACCAATCCATGGTAGGACCTATTAAACTTCATGGGAAGAGGCACATTAAGTAGGAATCATTATAGGCCACCTCCATGCAAATGACATTGAATTCCTTGATGTGATCCATATTATTTCCTCTCCCCTTATATTTATCAAATTTGGGAACCTCAAAACTAGGAGGGAAAGGTACCATTGCAATGTTTTGATCGAATGGATATGGACATAGATTTTGTTGTGTATGGGGCTTCTTCATTTTTCCCATCCAAATATCCTACATTTCTTGTGTTAACTCCTTAAGATATGATGCCACATCATCTTGTGGTGTTGGTGGAGGAAAATATGTTGTGTATTATGGGATGGCAGATGGGTTGTACATGGGATTTTGATATGATGGGGTGTTGTGTGGTGAGTATGGTGGTGTGGGATATTATGAAAGTGATAGTGGTGGAGGCATATATGTTCCTAATTTGTTTGTGTTTGCGATTTTTTTTTGAGGGTTATAATACAAACCCTTTTGTTATTGATGTTGTTGGGCATAATGTTGGGTTAGTAAGGCTTGATGTTGTTTTTGGGCTATGAGGGCTACTTGTTGGGCTTGTTGTTATTGTTTTTGGGCTGCTAAGGCTGCTTGGTGTGCTTGTTGTTGTTGAGCCACAAGGGATTGTTGTTGTTGTTGTGCTGCTAAGGCTTCTTGATGGGCTTGATGTTATTGTTGTGCTACTAGGGATTCTTACTATCATTACGGCTATTATTGTGCTACTAGGGCTTCTTTATGGGCTTGATGTTGTTGTTGTGTTGCTAGGGCTACTTGTTGTTGTTGTTAATATTGTTGTGTTGCTAAGGTTGCTTTCTCTTGTTGTTGTTTTTGTTGTGCTGCTAGGGCTACTTGTTGTTGTTGTTTCTATTATTGGATGACTTTGCTGATAATACTTTTGTGCTTGTTGTAAAGCTAAGGCATGTGCTTGTAATGTAGTATCAGTTGGTTGTTGGGACATCTGTGATGGTTTTTGGGTGTTGATGTTTTGAGTGGGTTGCAAGTTGTTGATGAGAGGTTATGGGTTCCCTTAGTTCAACATTCCTTGTAGGATAGTGGATTGAGGTGGAGGAATGTAAGGTTGAGGTCCCATTTAATTTTGCATGACGTGGGGGACCAAGGGGAGATTTGATGTTGGTGACATTTGGTATTGCAATGGTAATGGCACATTCAAACTTTGTAATTTATTGAAAGGGTTCCCTTATTGTATTTGAGGTGGGATTGAGGTATTACCTTGGTTGATGAGATTTCTAACCAAGGTTTTGTTTTGATTTGGGTCGATGATAGATGGGTTTGATGTGGATGGTGGATTGAATTGAGTAGCTTGGGTAACCACTTGTTAAGGGTTTTTCTTGTGTGAGGGTGTTATCTTGCCCTTGTTGTCCTATTTGAGGTACCCGGTTCATATTGCCTTGCATAATGTTAGGTACACTTGAGGTATTTGTGGTGATCAATGAATATGGTTGCACTTGAAATGTTGATGTCATTATGGCATCATGGAATGTAAATATTTTTCCAAATGTTGGTGTCCAACTTATGTTTTGGGGAAGGTGGGTGTTTAATGGAATGTTCATGTTGTGAATACCCACAGTTGTGTTTTTTCCTAGATATGAAGTGAGACCAAGGTTAGTTCCCAGACTAGTTGCAAGACTAGATGTTAAGGGTTAACTTGGCCTAAGGGATGGAGTTGGTTGAATCATAGTGATAAGGTAGGGTTGGATGGAACAATCACTGTTCCATGCTCTGGATCTTCGTTTTCAAGATCTCCTAGGTGTCTCCACCACCTTAACCTTTAGTTCCTACCTCATGTATAGGTACCCCTGGTTCTACTGGCCAACCCCACTATCATCTCACACTCGATCTCCCAAGACAATCTTGGTGCAATGCCACTAACTCTTCCTTAACCCTTAATCCTCCCTAAAGGCTAATTACTCCCAACTCTCAACTTGTTCTTTGTAGGGGTGTGGGAATGCTTCCAATAGACTCATATCATCACATCTTGGTTCTAAGACCTCCACCTTACTTCATTGATTCATCGCTTTCATCGAACCCTCATCTAGGGTTAAAAAGGCTACTAGCCAAGAGCCTCAACTAGGCCTCCAACTCCGAGAAAATAGGCTTCTATTCATAAGTTCTCCAAAGTGCAACCATTCTTTGTTTTAGATTCTTGATGCCTATTCCCTTCTCTCAAATATTTTTGGAATCTTAGGTCTCCACTGTCCGTACAGTGCCACAAACTGGAAATGTGCAAAAACCTAGATCATTTTGGGTCTTTTCCCTATCTTCTTGCAGACTGTTAAGGTTTCCTCTCACCAAATGAACTGATGAAGTCTCCTCAACATTACCATAGCTTGGTGACCATCACACCATCCTTCTTCAATAGGAATCTTTCTTTGAACGAACACCCCTGCACTTAATAGTGCTTTGCACTTACTGTCTTTCCTAGCTGGGCACTGTCAAGCTCGTCTAGGAGAAGACTTTTTACATGCCTCCTGGACTCCTAGCCACTCCTATACCTACTATAGTTACAACCATGGATTCTAGCCTCAATCCCCAAAATTCTATACACCAGGTATAGTGGGAAAGAGAACTAAATCTCCATTCTTGATAGGTTGCCAGTCAGATCAGCAATACAAAAGAAACAAAATAACTACCAAACACACCTGCAAATTGAACACATACCCTAAATACTCCCACACAAACTTAAAGAATAGTCCACACCACAAACTAAAACATATTACAGAGCCATGATTGCTCCTGACCACTGAATTTAAAGCATAGCACAAAAATTTAGTCAATCCTTCTCACTGTCCACACTAGCATTCATGAACTTCCAAAATTACAAAAGCTTCCAACCTTTCTCACAGGTCGAAGCACACCATAAATAGGCTTTCCAATTCAGTTAAGCTTGAGCCTAACTATTCCATGGCCACTTGTGGCTTTCCATAGGCCTTATTTTCAAATTTTGAAAGAAAACTATCACCTAGGAGGGTCTACAAGGTCCTAAGTCATCTTTGTAGCCAAATCCCAAACTAGAAAATGGTCAACATGACCTTCATGAACATGAAACAAGTTCTTAAATGCATCTAAGGCACAAATTCAAGAGTTAGAAGGAAAATTCTACTTTAGATCTAAAACAATTTATCAATTGATGACCTTCTAGGTAACTCTCCTAGATGCACTTTGGGTTGCTCCTGCACCATTCTCCCCCTCTGCATAGAATTTAAGGAATGTGAGGAGATATTAGATATGGTTCAATACCCTACTTCTTGAACTGAGCTTCATCCACCCATGTAGCCTCAGATTCATGTTTTTTCTTCCACTTGACAAGATGCTCCATGTACACTTTGTGCCTTGTAGATTTCTTCACCCTTGACTCCAAGATCCTTTCTACCTGAAGCTTGTCTTGAATAGGTAAGGGTATTTTGCTTACATCCTTAAAGATCTCCTTACTGGTTTGATCTATGTCATTGTCTAATCCCTTGTACCTGATCAAATCAGCTACATTGAAGACTGGTGAAATTCCCAAATCTGCAAGTAACTCCACCTTGTATGCATTCCTCCCATACTTGGCTAATACCTTGCATGGCCCCACTCTTTTCATCTAAAATTTGGTTGATATACCCTTCTGTAACCTTGATTTTTTAAGGTGGACCATGACATAGTCTCCTACTACAAATTGCAAATTGACATATCTACCTTGTCTTTCAACTTTTGTGTAGCCTCGGTGACTGTCCTCTTTACCTGCTCCTGAATCTCTTTCATGGTTTGAGTGAAGTCTTCTGCATGTCCACTCCTATGTTCCATAGCTCCTAGATCCTTGATCTCACATATACCTCTTGGGTGCATTCCATGCACAATCTCAAAAGGGCTCTTCCCTGTGGTCCGGTTCACACTGTCATTATAAGCATACTCAGCCTGTGATATTACCATATCCCAAGTCTGTCCATATTATTTAGTTAGGCACCTTAGAAGGTTACCTAGCACCCTATTAACCACCTCTGTTTGACCATCGGTTTGAGGATGGTAAGCTGATCCAAAAGATAGGTTGGTACCTAATCTGCTCCATAGTGTCTTCCAAAAGTGATTCATGAATTTCACATCCCTATCTGAAACAATGCTTAAAGGCAATCCATGGATCCTTACAATTTCCTTAAAGAAAATGTGAGCTACATAGCTAGCATCATGAGTGGTTTTACAAGGAATAAAGTGACTCATCTTGCTGAATCTATCTACCACCACATACACACTGTCAAATCCAGTCTTGGTCTTAGGGAGTCCTACAACAAAATCCATACTAACACACTCCCATGGTCTGTTAGGAATGGGTAGGATTTGATATAGACCTACATTACTAGCTCCTTCCTTAGCTTTCATACACATAATACATTTCTCCACATACCTCTTGACATCTCTTGACAACTTAGGCCAATACTAGAACCTTTGCACTAGTTCTAATGTCTTGTTGATGCCAAAATGTCCACTAAGACTACCATTATGATTTTCTTGAATGAGGTTTTCTCTCATTGACCCTTTTGGAACACACAACTAATTCCCTTTAAACGACGATCCACTTTGCAAAGTATACTCTGAGTATTGGCTATGAAAATGATTCTCAAAGTTAGAACATACCTTGAAGGCCTCTAAGAAATCTTCATCCTCCCCTTAGAGATCCTTGAAACTCTCTATTCCAATGCTCTTGATCTGTATCTCTTGCACTGTCAGCAATCTTCTACTCAATGCATCTGCTACCTTGTTCAATTGTACCTTCTTGTGCTTGATGGTGAAAGTAAAAGCTTGGATGTACTCCATCCATTTCAAGTGTCTATTGCTCAGCTTCTCTTGGGTGTTGATATAGCTAAGTGTTTGATTGTCAGTAAAGACCACAAACTCCTTGGGTAGAAGGTAATGCCTCCACTTCCTAAGTGACTGAACCAAAGCATAAAGTTCTAGATCATAGGTAGAATACTTCTTCTTAGCTTCATTAAGCTTTTCACTGAAGAAAGCTATGGGCTTGCCTTCTTGACTAAGCACTCCTCCTACTGCAACTCCACTAGCATCACACTCCATAGTAAACAACTTGTCAAAGCTTGGTAATAAGAGAATAGGTTGAGTTTCCACTTCTTGTTTCAATTTCTCAAAACCTTTCTCAACTTCTTGAGCCCACACAAACTTAGTTTTCAAACCACCCTTGATTGTCTCTAGGACTGGTGCACATATGCCACTAAAGTTTCTTATGAATTTCTTATAAAATTGAGCCAATCCATGGAAACTTCTTACCTCAGTCCTTGTGGTTGGTGTAGGCCAGTTTAGGATAGCTTCCACCTTGCTTGGATCCATTTTCAATGATCCTTGGGACACTACAAAACCCAAATATACAAGTTATTGTTTCAAAAACTCACACTTCTCTAGGTTGATGGCTAACTTCTCCTCTTGTAATCTTCTAAGAACCATCTCCACATGTTTAAGGTGTTCTTTTGTTGTCTTGCTAAAGATGAGTATACCATCAAGATATACAACCACAAATATCCTTGTAAAGTCTTTGAGTACTTCATTCATGAGCCTCATGAATGTACTAGGGGCATTAGAGAGGCCAAATGGCATAACTCTCCACTCATACAACCCATCTATTGTCTTAAATTCTGTCTTCCAGTCATCTCCATCCTTGATTCTGATCTGATGGTATCCACTCTTGAGATCCAACTTGGTGAAGTACTGAGCTCCTCCAAGACAATCCATCAAGTCTTCAATCCTAGGAATAGGGAACCTATACCTGATTGTAATTCTATTTATTGCTCTAGAGTTAGTTAATAATCTCCACTTGCCTCCTTTCTTGGTTGCTAAGACCACTGGTACTGCACATGGGCTGATGCTCTTCCTAATCAAGCCTTGATCCAACAACTCCTGCACTTGTCTAGCTACCTCTAGATTCTGATCTAGTGTAAGCTTATAAGCTGCTTTGTTAGGAAATGATGCTCCAGGTATGAATTCAATATGATGACTAATGGCTCTTTTAGGAGGTAAAGTTGTAGGTGCACCATCGCTTACTATGTCTTTGTACTTCTCAAGCAATTTCTAGACTGCTTCGGGTATGACTGGTTTTTTAGTCTTGTCTTCTTCTTTGGACTACAACATGATCACATATCCTTCACCCCCTTGATGTAGGTTGTTAAGGAACTCCTTTCCACTACTTAACAGAACACTTGGTGTCTTTGACTATCCCTCTTCTTCTTCTGACAGTGACTGCAACTTAAAGGTCTTCCCATCCTTTTTAAAAGAGATAGTATTCTCCTTCCCATCATACATGGCACTTCTATCATACTACCATGGTCTACCCAATAGTAGATGGCATGCATCGATGGGTAACACATCAAAAATTAGCTTATCCTTATACCCTCCAATGGAAAACTCCACCGTTACTTGCTCAATAACAAGAACACTCTGCCCTTTGTTTAACCATGTCACTTTGTAGGGGTTAGTGTGGGGTACCTTCTCCAATTTTAGCTTCTTTACTGCCTCTTATGAGATGATATTGTTTCTTGAACTTGAATCTACAATGACCTTACACACTTTTCCAAGTATCTTGCATCTCACTCTAAATAGAGCCCTTCTTTGTTTTGGTTCTTCCTTGACCGGTTGTCTGATCAAAACTCTCCTAAACATCAAATTCTCTCCCATTTCAGATTCAATATGACTGAACTCTAGTGATTTAATACTCATGGTGTCCTCTTGAGCATATTCCACCCTCTTCTCAGCATTTGGTGATGATGCTTTCTCCGGGCACCTATAAGCTGGATGGCCTACTTGACCACAATGGTAACACTTCATATTAGCAAAGTATGAATTGCTCGTGCCTGCTCCTCTTCCTCTATTTGATCCTCCTTGAGAACCTCTACCTCTTCCATAACCTCCTCTATAAGATGTTTCACCTCCATGCTCTATGATTTTGGATTCACCTTGGTTTCTTTGTTCATTTCCTCTACCTTGGTAGCCACCTCTCTGTCCTCTTTGATCTCTTTGATCTCTGCCTTTGCCTCTACTCTTAGAAGCCTGATCATGTTTCCTCTTGATTCTTTCCTCAATCTTGATAGCTAATTGATAGCATTGGTGCACTGTCTTTGGACTTAGAAGAGTCATCTCCTCTTGGATGTTCCACTTCAAGCCGTTAAGATACCTAGCCACCTTGAGACTTTCATCTTCTAAAACATTGGACCTCATACAAAGTTTTTGAAACTCCTTGGTGTAAGTGTTCACATCTTGCTCTCTTTGCCTCAAGCTTTGTCTCTTCTTGTGTAACTAAATCTCATAGTCATCTGGTATGTATGCTTCTCTCAATTTTTCCACCATACCTTTCCAAGTTGAAATAGGCTTCTTGCCTTCCTTTTCCCTCTTTGTCTGAATGAATTTCCACCATGTCAAGGTAAATCCTCTAAATCTAGACTTGGCCAACTTCATTTTCTATGCTTCAGTGACTCCATCACATTCAAAATGGTTCTCCATGCCTTCTATCCAATCTAGGACTAGGTTAGCCTCCAATTTACCACTAAACATTGGCACACCTTCAAGTGCTCTCCCACTCAAAGCTTTCAATGCCTTCAAGAAAGGCTCCTCTTGCAGAACAGGGTCAAGTTTAGGGGTCCTATCTTCCTCTGCAACCTATTCACTCTTTGGTTCCCTGCCCTCCAATCTATCATTGACCTCATCGGCCTTGATTTGCACATTGTTCAATGCTTGCTCAATTTGTGCCAATCTTTCTCTCAACCTCCTATTATCTTCCTCCCGGTCTTCAACCTTCTTTTCCAACTCAATGTTTGTCACCATGGTTGTGGAACCACTGGATTCAAGGTCAGACACACAAGATTTTCTAACCCAAAACTTTAACTTGCTCTAATACCGATCTGATAGGGTACGGTTAGATGGAACAATCACTGTTCCATGCTCTGGATCTTTGTTTTCAAGATCTCCTAGGTGTCTCCAACACCTTAACCTTTAGGTCCTACCTCATGTATAGGTACGCCTGGTTCTACTGGCCAACCCCACTATCATCTCACACTCGATCTCCCAAGACAATCTTGGTGCAATGCCACTAAATCTTCCTTAACCCTTAATCTTCCCTAAAGGCTAATTACTCCCAACTCTCAACTTGTTCTTTGTAGGGGTGTGGGAATGCTTCCAATAGACTCATATCATCACATCTTGGTTCTAAGACCTCCACCTTGCTTCATTGATTCATCGCTTTCACCAAACCCTCATCTAGGGTTAAAAAGACTACTAGCCAAGAGCCTCAACTAGGCCTCCAACTCTGAGAAAATAGGCTTGTGTTCCTAGGTCTCCAAAGTGCAACCATTATTTGTTTTAGATTCTTGATGCCTATTCCCTTCTCTCAAATATTTTTGGAACCTTAGGTCTCCACTGTCCGTACAGTGCCACAAATTGGAAATGTGCAAAAACCTAGATCATTTTGGGTCTTTTCCTCGTCTTCTTGCGGACTGTTAAGGTTTCTTCTCACCAAATGAACTAATGGAGTCTCCTCAAAATTCCCATAGCTTGGTGACCATCACACCATCCTTCTTCAATAGGAAGCTTGCTTTGAACAGACACCCCTGCACTTAATAGTGCTTTGCACTTACTGTCTTTCCTAGCTGGGCACTGTCAAGCTTGCCTAGGAGAAGAATTTCTCCATGCCTCCTGGACTCCTAGTCACTCCCAGACCTACTATATTTACAACCATGGATTCTAGCCTCAATCCCAAAATGTTCATACACCAGGTACAGTGGGAAAGAGAACTAAATCTCCATTCTTGATAGGTTGCCAGTCAGATCAGCAATACAAAAGAAACAAAATAACTACCAAACACACCTGCAAATTGAACACACACCCTAAATACTCCCACACAAACTTAAAGAATAGTCCACACCACAAACTACAACATATTACAGAGCCATGATCACTCCTGACCACTAAATTTAAAGCATAACACAGAAATTTAGTCAATCCTTCTCACTGTCCACACTAGCATTCATGAACTTCCAAAATTACAAAAGCTTCCAGCCTTTCTCATAGCTCTAAGCACACCATAAATAGGATTTCCAATTTAGTTAAGCTTGAGCTAACTATTCCATGGCCGCTTGTGGATTTCCATAGGCCTTATTTTCAAATTTTGAAAGAAAACTATCACCTAGGAGGGTCTACAAGGTCCTAAGTCATCTTTGTAGCCAAATCCCAAACTAGAAAATGGTCAACATGACCTTCATGAAAATGACACAATTTCTTAAATGCCTCGAAGGCACAAATTCAAGAGTTAGAAGGAAAATGCTACTTTAGATCTAAAACAATTTGTCAATTGATGACCTTCTAGTTAACTCTCCTAGATGCACTTTGGGGTGCTCCTGCACCACATAGATTGGGTTAAGCCTTGTGTCAAGGGTTGCACAAAAAAAAAGGGTAAATTGGAGCTACATTTTCTAAGGCTTTATATTCTTGTTTGTACTCCATAATTCTTCCTTAGTAAGTCCAAATGGGTTGTTCGTGATGTCTTCTATCTCATATGGTCCTGATGGAGATGAGGGTTGTTGTGACAGGGTAACATGACTTCTTGGATCAAATACTTGAGGATTGGGATCACTTGAGGTGAATGTGACTTTGGTTTTCTCCATGATTCTCTTGTGTTGTGATCTTGTCTTTACCATAAATTTTGGGTCACCTATGGGAGAGTTGTGTTGAGATTTGAAATTTTTAAACTCTCTAGTTGACTAAAATCTAGGTAAAATGTATTCTCTAAGTCATTTTGAAGCAATGGTTATAGTGGGAGATGAAAAGGTGAATGATTTGGGAAGTGATCTTTACAAATTTTTTGGGACAACACTTTTTACTTAGAAGGTTTGATTGTTTGATGTTTAGATAGAGGATGTTTATGAACTTGTGAATCTTTAGGGTAGACTTGTGACCTTCAAGATAAACTAGTTGAATGATGATAACTAACTTAACTAAATGCATGGAAAAGGATTCATTTCACATATAAAGTAACTAAGTTAGAGGTTGGGTTGATTGATGTCTAAGTCCAAAGTGTAGGTGTATTCAAATTTTTTGCAAAGTTTGGTGAAGAGAAGGATGAGTTTTGATAAGGGGTGGATGAAATGTTTGACCCAATGTTGACCTAGAGTGAACCTTTTTTTTCCAAGACCAAGGTGGTGAGAGAAATGCTAGACCTCTAAAGTGTTAAAACCCTAAATAATTAATGATCAAGGAGAAGTTCTTGTGAAATGTGTAGATCTGGTTCATCCTCGAAATAGCAAAAAAAATATTTCCTTATTCATCTATCTCGGTTGTGATGATTTCTTAGGATACGTTTCCAAATATACTTTGCACTATGATGTCTAAGTTTGAAATTGCGGTATGTAGACCTTATCTTGGGAATTTTGATTTTGTGAGAGATCATTTAGAGGACAAGATTATGAAAAATAGGATATTTATTGCCACACAGGAGCTGGTAAAATTAAAAGACATTCAAGTTTCATTTTGTTTACTAGTAAATCACAACACTGAAATCAATTGTGTTGTTGAATTTCATCAATAGAGTTGCTATATCAAAGTTGCATCAATGTATTGAAAAATAAAAAGCGCCACTCTACGATAAAAAGTGACACCAAATGTGCACTAAATAAAAATTTATGGTACGATGAAAAATTAACTTAGCATCGCTATTTAAATGTGTGGTGATGAAATCAATAAAGTGTCATTAAATTAATTATGCATTGCTAAAATAAAAACCCAAGTGCATCGTTGTATAACGATGCATTATCAAATGTTTCAATGAATCTTCAATAGCATTGTTGAACTTGAAAACACAAGAAAAATGAAGATTTAACTAGAAATTTGTCAAATTGATTAGTTCATGCCCTTCTTCTAGCACCAAAATATGACCGACGACATAGTATAGGATAACTAAAATTGATCCATGAGGATTCAAAGTGTATTTAAGCCACTATGCATCGGTCTCAATAAGATCATTCAATGCAAACTAAACTAAGAATCCATTAAAAATAACATATTAAAATATGAAATCTTTAAAAAAACCTATTCTAATCCATTGAAACTTATCATATTGGGGGAGTGGTGTCGCATTGATGTGGAATGGTGATCCTTTCCCAACCCCTTGGATAATGAGCTTGTTTTCGACAAAACCGATGAGAGATGTGTGTGAAAATATGATTTAAAAGATAAATTAACATGATGAAAGTTATTTTAACATGATATATGCTAAGATGATCGATATGGGTGTATGAAAAACTATTTTAAATGGAGTTTAAGCTCAAAAGATTAAAAACCTAATTATTAAATATGTTGAATGGATGCACCTAAGTTACCATGGAAGCTATTAATGGAATCTAAGCTAATATGATGCAAGAAATTAACCTAAAATTCTTTCTAAAACATGAAATATGAGTGCAAGATTAGAGTGATTTTAACAACATAAGTTTTCTCTTAAAATATCAATACTTTAGAAGAATGAAGAAGACCATATCATTATGTAGATTTTGTGTTGTCATTGATGTCACCATGTTATATGAGTTGCAAATGCAAGTTTAAACTCAAAGTTGATATGGTATTATGAACCCGTATGCAGGTATTATCCTCCAATATTTTGATCCTCAATCCTCCTTTGGTGATTATCATTGCTTGTGGTTTTGGGAAATGGTTTTGGATGTTGGAAGATTGTATATTCAGAATCCCATGTGTTTAGGTTCTCGTACGATGAGTTGGAATTACTCTGTTGTTACATTTTTCTATAAGGTCTATCTTTGACCAACCTAATATAAACTTGATGTTGTAATGGATTAATTTCTGTATTTTGGATATATGTGCGACCTATCCTAGGTCCATACTAACATGTTGTAGCATGCTACATGCTTAATCTATTTTTGGAAATATTTTGTACATGCTTGAAGCCGACAATTATCTTTTTGGTGAATAAGGGATGCATCTAATTAGGCTGACGTAATTGATGCTTGTGGATGAGTTAGATATATATTGGATAGTTTTGAGATTGAAGATGATGGAATGAGGGAAAATATAAATCAAGGCGAATATATGTCTGTTGGTATGCGAGTTTACTGAGCATCAAAGGAACTGAATCTGCACTTTTTAGGTGTAACTTCATTAGTTCATATTTTGGTTGTAAGCCATTTGTTATTGTATCTTCTATAGGCAACGAGCCTCTCTTTTTTGGACAGTGATTCACCCTTTGTAATATCTTATAACTGGTTATACTATATTGTGAGCTAATCCTCACCGTGGTTTTTCCCATTTTGGGTTTTCCACGTAAAAACTCTGGTGTTCATGTGTTGTGTGCTTTTGTTCTGTTAATGCTCTTTTTCATTTTTATTGTTATATGCATTGGAGTAATTAGATGGTGTTTGTTCAATAAGTTAAAGAATATACTAATTCACTCCCTTCTCAGTATCTTGGGTATTCAATAATTGGTATCAGAGCCTAGTTCCTCTGAAGAAGCCTAATAGCTTGAGGAAGATCTTGAAGATTGAACAAATGGATGATAAATAAGATCTCCATAAAACTCTTGATGATCTTGACAAAACTAAAAATGAAAATAGAGATCTGAAAGAAAATATTGATGAGGCAAATGAATGCATCCAAAAATTGAAAGAGCAATTGAATAAATTCAAAGAAATACATAAAGAAGTAAGTGAGAAATTAAAACAAGCAAATGAAGAGATTACCGGATTGAAGGTGCAAGTGGAGGAAAAAATAGAATTGAAGATTGCTTGAATACAGTGGTGCAAAGAAAGTCTAATGAATGCTCAAGGCTTGAACAAGAAGTGGTAAACCTGAGAACAAATTTGGAAAAAGAAATTTTTTGTGAAGATAGTTTCAAAACAAGATCCATCAAGCTTGATGAATTGATTGTAGGATAAAAACCATCTAAATACAAAGGTGGTTTGGGATTGGAAACAGGTGAAAGTTCTAAGGCTACGAAGACCTCAAACATAGTGGATAATCAAAAGACTCAAGGTAAAGGAAAACAAACAAAGAACTCAAGAAGCTTTACTAGGAAACCGCCTATCAAACAACCAAATGCTCAAAGGTATCCATCCTTCAACAAGGTTTGTTTTTCATGCAATAAATTTGGTCATAGGTTAACAAAGTGCAAAAGTAAAATAATTCAGTATACTAGCCCCTTCTCCGAACAATGTTTTTCATGCAAGAAAGTTGGACATAGAGTTAGTAAATGCAAAAATCAAATGATGAATTGGTTTAATGGAGGTAGAATGAATCAATATTTTATTGGATATTGCTATACATGTAATAAGTTTGGACACAAAACAAATCAGTGTACATCAAGGGTTAATGAAGGGAAAACAAATCAAAAAAGTGTTGTTTTCTACAATTGCAATAAACCTTGACACATTTCAAGAGTTTGCCAAAAGTAAAAAGGGAAAGCAATTTGATCCAATAAAGAAGAATGAACCAGTGAAGAAAATTGACAAGAATGAGGTTAAGCAAGAAATGAACAAAATATGGAAGAAGAAAGAAGATCCATAAACATTAAATGCATTTGTGCCCTCATCCGGTATAAACAATTCCTCTGGGAATTAGTCCCAACATTTGGTGTTTCAGTCTTTGGCATGAAGATATGTTGTAAAAAATGGATAAAAAAAGGTTATGCAAAAGGAACCAAAACAAAATATGCAAACATGATCTTTTACGGAGGAAATTAGGGTTTTTCAATGAAACAAAAGGGTTTTTTTATCAACTTTTCAAATTCCATCTCATTTAATGTGAATTAGGGCATCACATTGATTTATAAAGTGAGATTGTAAAGAATTTTTTTTAATCACTTGTGCATTTGAAGAAAGTGGAGAGCGATTTGGAGCATTCTTGAGGTGATTTGGAGAGCGAGTTGTGCAAACCCTAGTTTTGGTTTTTCACGAAGGAAAAAGGTATTCTAATCTTCTATATTGTTGTGTGTTTGTATAAATCTTCTTTTTGAAATTATTAGAGCTCGAAGTGTGGAAAAATGGCAACCCTTGTAGTCATAAAAGCATCAGAAAGACCTAGACCTTCATATAAGAAATATTCTATGAAGGTTTTCAAAGAGGACCCTTTGGGTGCCTTCTCATCAATTCCTCATGGTGTCATGCCCATTGAAGACAATAGCATGTACATTTGAGTTAAAACTAAGGAATATGATCAAAGAAAATTGATAGAAATTTGGTAGAATGAGCTCACCGGGGATAATTTCTTGATAAAACTCGAGTATTCAAACATTGTTGGGAAGAAGTTGGATTGATGGAATTCCTTTCCTAACTTCAGCTCCACTTTGGATGATAAATATGTTAAACCAACTTTCAGTGGAATGCATGAAAAGTTTTTATGGACTGATAGACCTCATCTTATAACTAAGGAAGTGATTAAGACAGTTATCGTAGTCTATGACACCAGATTGGTACCGGTGTTGAAGTCTATGAAGAATGAAGTGGTGATGGAACTCATCGGAGCTACATTTGACAAAAGGGCTCTTGCAATGAAACCTATCACTAATCCCACTGTGAAGTATGCAACTATAATGATCAGACACAAGATATACTTCACAAATAGAGAAAATTCAATGTCTGCTACATCAATTTACACCGGATATGACATGGAAACTAATAGTTTTGATTATGATTTGTGTGAACTTCTTCGGAAATAGTTGTTTGAGAATCCAAAGATTTCAAAGGAAAATAAATATGCATTTAAGTTTGTCTCTTTGATTGTTTTTTGCTTTTCTACTTTCTTAGAAGGCTTCCTAGAAGAGATGATGTGGTGATTTGGGACACATCCAGACTGGTTGCACATCAAAGTTTTGATTATTTTCACAATTTGGATGATTTGAAGAGTCAATATAATGCTTTGACAAAATTCTTTGCTATGTTCAAAAGCAACATGAACGAAAGAGAAAGGATTCCAAAGAAAGTTGTTGAGAAGTATAAGGATAATATCATATTTCATGTCTCCTCTTATAAGTGCATGGTTGAAGTTGGTTAACCCTAGACTGTATGGATTCAACCTTTGGGGTATGAGATTACAGAGGATGAAGTTGAAGGCTATCTACATTTTTTGTTGAAAAGTCTAAAAGATACCCGTGAACCTAGAGTTGGCACATATGCAGAAAAATCTATGGAAGTTCACAGCTTGGAGCATAAGAATCCTATGATAAGAAAGAAGGTAGATGAAATGCTTATAAATTTTGGTTTCATTGGTGAGAAGATTACACAAGGAAGAGCCTTAGGAGAGTAGAATACTGAAGAATCATAAATTCTAAGGAGATCCAACAAGAATGTTCCTTCAAAACCAACTTTTGGCCCTACAATAGTAAAAGTAGAGCCTAGTGCTTCTGGTAAAGGAAAAGTCTCGTCTCCTTTTGGACCTAATACAAGATATGGTAAAAGAAAATGAATTCCTCTGGGGTACCTGTCAAGCGAGGAAAGAAGGAAAAGGATACAAGGGAAAAGAACCTCATCATCACTGAAGAACAAGAGGAAGAGGAGGAAGACCTTGCAACAAAATTGGTAAGAAAGAAGAGAGGAAGCATGTCATCTAGTGAAGGTGCTTCAAAGGAAGCAAGTGTTGGTTCTAAAATATTTCATTATGTATCATCCTTTGAAGAAGATGAAGAATAGGTTTTTGGTGTTCATGTGCAATCCGAACTGGACGCAAAGAAGGCTAAAGTGTCAGAAGAGGTATTTCTAGACCAAGAAGAACAAAAATCCTCTCCGATAAGACCTGGTTCTCCTCTTAGATTAGAGGTTTTGGTAAATAGTTTGGTACATTTTATAGATATGCTACGACATTCAATAAAAATTTATGATCAAGTAGGTAGAGAGGAAAGAAAAATATTAATTTTGGCTATTATTCAATATGTTATCACATTGGAAGTTAGTTGATATTATGTCAAGAATAATGTGCCTGAGAAATTGTGGGAGGCCTTGATGAAAAGGAGATCAAAGGATGTTGAATTGAAAGAGAAGATAAGAAATGAGGCATTTGAGGAAATTGGATCCTCCTTAACCTTAGATGATTTGGAAACCTTGAAGAAGGTTTGTTCAACCATGTTCTGGATGAAGATGAAAGTAAATACTCTGATGACAAGGGACAAGAAGCAGATAAAGAAAATAAGGAAAGAAACTAAAAAATCCGTCAGGGTTATGGCTGAGAAATATGGCATGCTTGGTTGACTCCCATCCAGTTCTACACCTAAGTCAGGAGAAGAAGTTTCTACAGAAGTTAAGGAAGAAATTACTTCTGGTACAAGTGATACAAACATCCCTCTGGAAATAAATGACACAAATATTCCTCTGAAAATAGGTAATATAGGTGTCCTTCTGGAAATAAATGTTATAGATGATCCTCCGAAGATTGAGAAACAAAATGAGGAAAATGTTGAATCAAAGAAGCATGATGTTGTTCCTCTGAAGCATACTGGAGAGGAAAAGAATAAAGATGAAGGTGAAATGCATGAAGGAGAAAGAGATAAAGATGAAAAAGACAAAGGTGAAAAAGAAGAAGGTGGAAAATAAGAAGAAGAGAAAATAGAGGAAGAAGATAAGGTGGAAGAAAAGGAAGAAGAAAGAAATGGGGAATCTTCTAGAAATAATGAAGAAGAAATAAGGCAAGTACTAGAATCACAAAGGTCTTTCAGAGATTCCTCCTCCTGTGATGATGTTTTGAAAGGCTTGTTATCCAAGAAGATTAAGTTCCAGCCGGTAATTCCTCTAGAACTTCTACAACTCCCCATGATTCAAGGTAGTGTGGATCTAGATAAAATTTCTCTTGTGCATAAATTGGTGTTAGGGGATGCATTGCATGCATCTAGAAGAAGAAAAATTATGGAAAAACATCAGAAAGGGACATAGCTTATTGATGATTCTATCAAATCTTTGTAGGATGCCACACCTAGTACATCAATGGACACATCTCACTCTGGTAGAAAATCTAAAACTTCTATTGGACTCCTTTAAGGAGTATGCCTCCAGACTTGGTAAGAAGACAAAGAAAGAGGTTGAAGAGAAATTGGAAGAGAAAAGACTTTTGGAAATTCATGAAAAGTGTGCTCTGACACACTCTAATGTTGAAAAGAATCTAGAAGTTGTGCAGGCCTATGACTCTGAAGAAAATACTATATTTGCTTACTATATTAAGTGGTCGGATTTCACTCAAAATATCAAGGATCTCATGGACTCTATTGAGTCCTAGTTGATTGTTGTCTCCAGTAATTATAGTGTATCCAAAGATAGAGACAAGACATCTTGGAATGCTATCTCTTATCATAGAGAAAAACTCTTTATGTTACAAAAGAAGAAGGAAGATATCATCAGAAAATTCGATCTGCTAGGTGACAGTGTGAGAATGGAGTACACTATGGTTTCCAATGCTCTGGCGAATGCAGAAAAATTAGAGAAGATCAATTTGACTCCTGGTACACTGGATGATGAAGAAGAGAGCCTGATAGAGTTGGAATCTCTTAATAGAATGTTGATATCTGCCAAGCAGAGTTGGGAGAATGGAAAGACAACATGGAAAGGTATTCTCATGGAGCTTCAAAGCTCACCTTCCTTTGGGTAATACCTTTTACACATATTTGAGATAAAATCCTAAGGGGGAGTTAAGGATTTTGATTCTTTTGATCATACAATTTTCTGGACTATCCATGCATATATGTATATTCAGATTTTTGGAGCACCCTTTGTCCTTGATGTCAAAGGGGGAGAGAAAAGGGGAGAGTATTGTACATAGGAGGTTTGTAAATTATGTTGGCACATGTTGCCATCAATGAAAAAGGGGGATATTTTTGGAAGAATGAAGAATACCATATCATTATTTAACTTTTTTGTTGTCATTGATGTCACCATATTATATGAGTTGCAACTACAAGTTTAAACTCAAAGTTGATCTGGTATTTTGAACCAATATGCAGGTATTATCCTTCGGTATTTTGATCCGCAATCCTCCTCTGGTGATTATCATTGCTTGTGGTTTTGGGAAATTGTTTTGGATGTTGGAAGATTGTTTATTCAAAATATCATGTGTTCAGGTGCTCGTACGATGAGTTGGCATTACTCTGTTATTACATTTTTCTATTAGGTCTATCTCTAGTCGACCTAATATATAGTTGATGTTGTAATTGATTAATTTTTGTATTATGGATATATGTGCGACCTATCCTAGGTCCATTCTGACATGTTGTAGCATGCTACATGCTTGAATTGTTTTTGGAAATATTTGTACATGCTTGAAGCTGACAATTATCTTTTTGGTGAATAAGGGATGCATCTAATTAGGCCAACCTAATTGATGCTTGCAGATGAATTAGATATATATATTGGATAGTTTTGATATTGAAGATGACGGAATTAAGGAGAATACCAATCAAGGTGAATATATGTCTACTAGTATGTGAGTTTACTAACCATCAAAGGAACTGAATTTGCACTTTTTAGGTGTAACTTCATTAGTTCATATTTTGGTTGTGAGTCATTTGTTATTGTATCTTATGTAGGTAGTGAGCCTCTCATTTTTGGACAATGAGTCCTGGCAGTGAGCCACCCTTTGTAATATCTTATAACTGGTTATACTATATTGTGAGCTAATACTCACCGTGGTTTTTCCCATTCTGGGTTTTCCACATAAAAATTTAGGTGTTCATGTGTTGTGTGCTTTTATGTTTTGTTAATGCTCTTGCTCATTTTTACTATTATATGCATTGGATTAATTGGATGGTGTTTGTTCAATAAGTTAAAGAAGATATCGATTCACCCCCCTCTCAGTATCTCAAGGATTCAATACAATCCATTTGTCTCCAAATAGTGACCTATTTATAGGAGGACAAATAAGAAATGAAGGGCTAAGATTGAAAAAGTTAATCAATGGTCAATATGGAAGGAATATGGAAGCATGGATCATGGATTACCATCAAGGGTTGAGGATGCAAGATGATTTATAATCAAGGTCTTACATTCATCCAAACATTTACACACATTCAAAACTTGCACAAGAAGTCTTGTTGAAAGTTTGTTTGAAAAAGGAATATTCCCTTTTTCAAATGAGTGCAGAAAGATAATATTCTCAAATAATTAAAACCAAATTTAATTATGCAAAGGAATATTCCATGGGAATATTCCCATTTTGGAGGAATGTGAAAAGGAGGAATATTCCCTTGCAAGTGGGAGGATTAGATTTAATTAGTAATTTGATAATTAAATAAAGTTTCAATTATATAAATCAGAGGAATTAGGATATTCATTAAATTATTTATTTATTTAATGAAAAACGGGGAAAGTGATATGATATTTAATTAAATAACTTAGGGTTATTTAATTAAATAAGAGGACTTTAGGGATCACATTAAATAATTTGATTTATTCAATTTAACAGGATGAAAATTTAGTATGAAAGGGGGTGAATTAACCTAATTAGATTAATCAAGTTAATAGGTGAAAATGACATAATTAATTAAATAGTTAGGCTAATTTAATCAATTAAGAAAAAAAATGATGGGTTTTTGGATGAAATGATGTTAGTATATCAGATTCGAGTGCATGATATCATTCAAGACATTTTCTTTTAGGCACATACTCGAACTTCACCTCATTCTATGTAACCTTTTCCCTCAAGAAGTGATACTAGATTGAAATATGTTTTGTCCTTTAATGCATTATCGAATTCTTTATAATGTTAATAGAACTTGTATGATCACAAAATATAGAAATAGGTTCATCATATACCACTCTAATATCCTTCAAATTTTGCTTCATCCACAACACTTGTGTGCAACATGATACTGCAACAATGTATTCTACCTTTGTAGTAGATAATGACACTAAATCCTACTTCCTTCTAAGCAAAGACACCAACGTGATTCCAAGAAAGAAAGCACCACCACTAGTAATATTTTTTTCATCCACACAAACTACCCATTCTGCATCTATATAAACACTTAGAGAGAAATCGATATCCTTTGGATACCACAATCCATGTTCCAAAGTGCCTTTCAAATATTTGAATATCCTCTTCACTACTGCCACATGTGACTCTCTAGGATCTTCTTAAAACATATCCATAAAAAATACTATATGTATGATATCCGATCTAGTAGCAGTTAGATATATCATTCCTCTAATCATTTATCTATACTTGCTTTGATCAGCCTTAGGAGATTCATCATTCTTTCTCAACTTGCAACCAATAACCATAGGAGTAAATACTGGTTTAGAGTCTTCCATTCCAAAATTCTTTAGCATTTCCTTGACATATTTTGATTGTGATATAAATATCCCTTTCTTTTTCTAATTGATTTGAAGTCCAAGGAAGAATTTCATCTCCCCAAACATAGACATCTCAAAATATTTATGCATCTCTTATGTAAATCTCTTGCACATTGCTTCATTTCCTCCAAATATTATGTTATCAACATACACAACCACAATCAAGATTTGATCCTTTTCAAATTTGAAATAAATATTACTATCTACAATACCTTTATTGAATCCTTGCAGCAACGAGTACCTATCCAATCTTGCATACCAACCTCTAGGAGCTTTTTTGAGTCCATATAATGCCTTCTTTAATCTGCTAACCATATCATGATTATCTGATAAATGAAATCCTTTCAGTTGTTCAATATAAACCTCTTCTTCCAACTCACCATTCAAGAATGAAGATTTCACATCCCACTGATAGAATTTTAAATCCTCATGTGCTACAAAAACCAAAAACATCCTAATAGCTTCCATTCTTTCCATCAGAGCAAATTTCTCCTCAAAATCTATTCCTTCTACTTGTGAGTAGCCTTTACACAAAAGTCTTTCCTTGTTTCTTACCACTTCTCCACTCTCATTCAGCTTGGTATGGAACACCCACTTAGTTCCAATCACATTCTTATTTGTTGGTCTTGGGACAAGTTCACAAGTCTAATTCTTCTCAATATGCATAAGTTCTTCCTCCATAGCCTTGATCCAAAATTCAAATTTTCATTCTTCGATCATTGTTTTAGGTTCAACTTTGGAAATTAAACATAATTTTACTTGTTCTTCTATAATAGCATGATTTCTTCTTGTCAATATACCTCTAATTTTATCACCAATAATTTGATCTTTTGAATGATTATTTTGCACATACTTAGGGGTCTCGGGGATCCTTTCTGAAGCTTCTTCCTCTTCAACCTACACTTCTTTTTCCTTACCATCATCTTTCTCTTCTTCTCTACAAGAGGACTCATTGATTCATATCCATCTATGATCATTGAACTTTTTTTTAAGTCTTCATCCACTTTGACACTTGCACTTTCAATAATCTTTTTTAGCCTCTTGTTGTAGCACTGGTAAGCCTTACTTCCTATAGAATATCCAAGGAAGATTCCTTCATAAAATCTTGTGTCAAACTTTCCTAAGTTTTCTCCATCTCTTCTAATATAGCATTTACTTCCAAACACTTTGAAATATTTCACAGAAGGGGTTATTCCATACCACAACTCATAGGGAGTCTTTGAACTATTTGTCCTTACTTGTTCTTTGTTAAGTATATGCACTAAAATATGAATTGCTTATCTTCGGTAGACATCTTATAGATTTTATTCCTTCATCATTGTCCTTTCTACTTCCTGAACAATCCTATTCTTCCTTCCCACAACTCCATTATGTTGAGGAGTCCTAGGAGCTGACAAATGCCTCTTTATTCCATGATCTTCACAAAAAAATTTAAATGTGCATTGGAGGTGAACTCTCCACCTTTATCAAATCTTGAATATTTTATTTTCATATTCATTTCATTCTCCAACATATCTTTGAATTCTATAAACTTATCTAAAGCTTCTAATTTTTCTTTGAGACAAGTAACCCAAGACATTCTAGAATAATCATCAATTAATAACATGAAATACCTATCACCTATCACCTTAAAAACTTCTTATTCTAGTAGGTCCAAAAATATCTCTATGCACCAACTCCAAAGGGCTGAAAGTAGATTGCTCTTTGATTTTGATTTTTTTTCTAGTTTGCTTCCCAATCTAAAATTCCTTGGAGACAACATTGATATGATTTCTAATCTTCGATAGATCTATCACAACTTGATTTGAACTGATCCTCACTAGGCTATAAATCTAAGTCATAAAGCATTGACCATTTGCACCCTTAAGTTGATAAACATCTCCATCTGTCCTTCTTCCTGCTACAACCATAGTTTTGAAGCCTTTTATGATATTACAACCATTGTCCTAAAACACTAGATTATATCCTTTGCTACACATTTTTCCTACACTCAAAAGGTTATGCCAGAAACCCTTAACATAAAGAACATCATCTATATTATTCTTTCCATCAAAACTGATTGAGCCTTTTCCACATATCTTAGTAGATGTATCATCACCAAAATTCTCAAGCTTAACATACTTACTCTTATCACCTGTAATGTGATTGAACATCCACTATCAATGATCCAGTTGTTCTTATGCTCTATAGTATGAAAAGCAGTCATTATTTCTCCTTCAATGTTATGACCTGCTTCTAGAGAAATTTCCTTCATACATCTCTCAGAAATAGTAGAATTAGTTCCAACATTTAGAACTATGAACAAGAATTCATCATCTTCATCATCTGGGTAATTAGATTCATCATCAGATATACTGGAATTTTATTTAACATAATAGCTTCTCTCAATTGATTTACCTTTATTCCCCTTAGGTATATCTCTTGAAGCTTTAACAAGAAATCTTGAAGCATAATGACCAATTTTTACATAGTTAAAGCATTTGAAAGGTAACTTACCTCTATATTTTCTAGTGCCCTTTTTCAATTTTCTCACAAAATTTGCTTCTACATCATCAACATCATCCTGGTCTAATCCCTAATTTTTCTCTGCTTTTCCAACTTTAAAAGAAATTTCCTTTTTCACATCAATCGGACCAAACTCTCTTCATTCAAAAGTAGTTAATGCTCCAAACAACTGATCTCTAAAATAATTATTCAAATTTTGAACTTCTTCAATTGCAAAAACCTTATGACTATAGGATTTAGTAAGAGTTCTTAGTACCTTCTTTATTAGGATAGGTGACAATAAAATTTCAATCCTAAGTTGATTTTTGTGTCTCCACATTCTTTGAAATTGCATTAAAACACGTGGACAAATTGTAATTGCATTCAAAGAGGTGGACCCATCATAGTGGTGGTTCCACAACATCTTGGAGGCATATTCCTCTTAGGTGTCCAACTTTCTAGGTTGAGATAACTTGAATGTGCACGTGCTTGCATGTTATTTGCATGTTTTTCATGCTCTTGCATGGTTGGGCACCCAAGTTTGCATGGTGGTGCATGATCATGCATGTAGCCAACGAAGTTGTCAAAGAGTTATGGAGTGCTCAGGTTTGACCAATTCCTATTGGTTATGGATTAGGCACCCATGTGAAGGCCATGTGATCATTCAATATTTTATCCCATGTTTATGGAATGTCCACTAATGGGGTGTGGGTTTTTCTTTTTGTTTTTGGATACCATTTGTGGTATTCTCTCCCACAAACTTCTATATATTGGAGCCTTTTGATGGTGGTTTAGAATGAATTCTTTACAAGTTATTAGGATGAAAAAGTGTTGTTGGATTGTAGAGAGGATTTTTGTATTGATGTACTTCCTTGAAGATTAATACAAATTTTGGATCTCTTTGGGTGTGGAGTTTTTTCCTGCAAGGGTTTTTCCACGTATATCTTGTGTCACTTATGTTGATTAATTGTGGTATTGTGTATTTTTCTTTCATTGTTCCAATTGTCAATCACTTAATCATTTTATGGTAATCTTGTAAACATAATTTCAGATTTGTGACCACATATTTAGTTCGTATTACTAAAATTTATACCTTGAATTCCAACATTTGGTATCAAAGCTAATAGTTTTGTTAACAGAGGGACGTCTTTCTTTTGAGTGTTGAAGGTTTTCTAGTTGCAGTGGGAGCTTGTTTATTGTGGGTTTTGTAGATTTGCGAAGAAGATTGTAAACCATGGCTTCTACCTCATATTTGGGTATTGAGAAATTCAATGGAACTGGCTATGAGATGTGGAAGTTGAAGATGAAAGATATCCTTGAAGAGAGAGATTAGTGGTTGGCAGTTTCTAATGAAAAGAAACTAGAATCAATGTTTGATGAAGATTGGAAGAAAATGGACAAGAAGGCATGAGGAACCATTTAGTTGTGTCTTACAGATTATGTCCTCTTGAATGTTTCAGATGAATCTACCACACATAATTTTTGGAAGAGGGTAGGCAATTTTTACCAAACCAAAAGTTTAACTAATAAATTGTATCTCAAAAGATGCTTGTATTCTTTGAAAGTGGAGGATGTTGTTTCTATTGTAGAAAGTTTAAATTCTTTTAATATGATTATAAGTCATCTTGCATTTGTAGATGTTAAGATAGAAGAGGAAGATAAATGTATTTTGATGCTTTGTTCTTTACTCGAATCTTGGGAAAATCTAATTGTTTCCATAAGTTGTGGTGGTACAAAACCGAAGATGGATAGTCTCATTGCAATCATTATTTCAGAAGAGATGAGGAGAAATTCCATGAATGCAAGCTCCCAATATGCCTTTCATGTGCAAGGAAGGTCCAAAGAAAAAGGAGGGTCTAAAGGGAACAAGAAGAAATACAAGTCTAAAGTACGTTCTAAAATCCCTGAGAAGAGCAAAGTAAAGTGTTGGAATTGTGGTAAGAAAGGAAATGCGAAGGAGTGTAGGGGTAAGTAAAAAAATATGGGGGGCCAAAAAGGGGGCTTAGGTGGCCACTTTTTTTCTAAAATCAGGAAATGCTCACCTTAGATGTGAAATTGATGATAGTTACACTCAAATTTTGAGATGCAACAAAAACAAGGATCAAAGTGCTCTGAGTCTACTTTCTAAACTACTAATTTATTTTTAAAATGATTGAGATTAAGGGGTTCAAAATAAGGACGTACAAAAATTGGTGTTGTTTTTGTCAGAAAAACATAACATAGTAGCTTTTGTACATCCCTAGCATGATGAACTTTATTTTCATATTTTTAAAATCGCTCTTGTGATAAATTAGCTAACATTATGTAGTTGATGCATGATTCTTCTGATAATTTTTCAACGAATATTTATTTTTTTACTAATTTTCTAAGTGGACACTTCCTGAAAATTAGAATTTTGGTCGTGCTACCCCTACAAATTTTGGAAACTAATTGATTTTTTTAATTTTGTTTCTTGAATTTTGTAGAATGGAGTCTAGTTTCTAAAAATGTAATTTATTTTAAATTTCAATGAATAGTTAATTCAAAAACATCAAACACTACTTTTTGCCAAAAAAGAGACACACAAACAAAATAAATTATAGACGAAAGGCTTAACATTGTCAAAAAATGAAAAAAATTACATCGTTCGATAGCTAAGAGAGAACTTAACATTACCCAAGTTTTTGATTTCTTCGATAATGAAATACGTGCAATCCTAAAGGTGAGCACGAACTTGATTATGTGAAATATTGTAGAATTTTCAAAAACACGTCTTTGGTCATTGGGAAGGCCCTCAAAGCCTTTGGGTTGGTATTCCAAGGAAAATACCAAGCCTAAGGCTTGGGAATTCCCAAAGAAAGATATAACATGAGTGCAAAATAACATGCTCACATTATATCTTAGTTTTGACATGGTTTTTTGTGTTTGTGTGGGACATGTCTAGCAAGACATAATGCAAGTGTGATATAACGCGCTCACATTATGTCTTGCTTTATGTTAAATAATACTCTATTGAATGTATGTTTATATATTTGTATGTTTGTATGTACATGTATGCTTTCATGTCATGTATGTATGTATGCATGATTGTATGTATGTATGTATGCCTGTATGTATGTATGTATGTATCAATGCATGTATATTGTATGTATGCCTATATGTATGTAAGATTGTATCTGCATATGTACATGTATGCTTGTATGTATGTAGGATCATATGTACATATATATTATGATTTTATGTATGTAAGTATGTATTTATTTATGTATTTCTTTAGAGGGAGGGATAATTTTAAGAGTGAGAGAGAGAGAGAGAGAGAGAGAGAGAGAGAGAGGAGATAGATAGGGAGGGAGAGACCAGAGAGAGAGAGGTGGAGAGGTATTGAGAGAGGGAGAGGGGGTGGAAGGGTGAGTCTAAGAGAGAGGGAGTGGGAGAGAATGGTTTGGAGTGACAAGGACTTAACTAGGTAGGGTGGGAGGGATAGAGGGAGAGAGAGAGGTAGGAGGTGGAAGAGAGGGGAGAGAGAGAGAGAGTTATGTAGGTAGGGTTCCAAAGTGGGAGACTTGAGAGTGTGAGGGGGGATGAGAGGGAGAGACTTGAGAGATAGGTAGTGAGAGGGAGTGCAAGAGAGAGGGAATGGGAGAGAGTGTGAGAGTGAGAGACCTAAGAGAGGGAGAGGGTTTAGGAGGGAGTTATCTGAGAGGGAGAGATAGAGGGGGATGGATTTATAGGGACTTGTCTAGGTAGGGTGGAAGGGATAGATAGAGAGAGAGAGAGAGTTACCTAGGTAGGGTGCTAGAGGGAGAGAGTTGAGAGAGAGGGGGTGGGGGGAAGAGACCTAAGAGAGAGGGAGAGAGAGGAGTTATGGAGAGGTAGTGGTAGGGAGATAGAGAGAGATAGATAGAGGGAGCGAGAAAGGGTGGTAGGGATTGATTGAGCGAGAGGTACATAGAAAGAGGGAGAGGGTAGGATAGAGGGAGGGATAGAGAGGTGAGATGTATAGATAGCGAGAAATAGATAGGGGTTGAGGGTATAGGGTTGAGGGATTAGGGTAGAGGACCTATAGAGTTGATGGTTTAGGGTATTAGGGTTTAAGGGTTGAAAGGTTGAGGGATTAGGGTTGAGGGTAGAGGGTATTGGGTTGAGGGTAGAGGGTTTAGGGTATAGGTTTGAGGATATATGGTTGAAGGATTAGGTTGAGAGTCCAATGTAAAGGGTAGAGGGTATAGGGGTTGAAGGTTGATGGACTAAGGGTTGAGGGTTGAGAATTGATGGTTGAGGGTTTAATGTATAGGGTAGAGGGTAGAGGGTTTAAGGGTTTAGGGTTTAAGGGTTGAGGGTTAAGGGTTGAGGGTTTAAGGTTGAGGGTAGAGGATCAAGGGTGTAGGGTTGAGGGATTAGGGTTGAGGGTCCAATTTATAAGGTAGATGGTATAGGGGTTGAGGGATTAGGGTTTAAGGGTTAAGAGTTGAGGGTAGAGGGTACAAGGTTGAGGGTTTGAGGATTGATGGTTTATGGATTAGGGTAGAATTTTTCTTGGGTTTAAGGGTTTAAGGGTTGAGGGATTAGGGTTTAGGGATTAGGGTTGAGGGTAGAGGTTATTGGGTTGAGGGTAGAGGTTAGAGGATTTAAGGGTTTAAGATTTGAGGGTTGAGGGTTTAGGGTTGAGTGTTTACGGGTTTAGGGTTGAGGGTTTAGGGTTGAGGGATTAGGGTAGAGAGGGAGGGATGGATGGATGGAGAGATGGAGGGAGAAGTGAGATAGATAGAAGGAGAGAAGAGGAGGGAGGGAAAAAGATATATGAGGGTTGAGGATACAAT
The DNA here is from genome assembly GCA_007115665.2 of Sequoiadendron giganteum. Lineage (NCBI taxonomy): Eukaryota > Viridiplantae > Streptophyta > Pinopsida > Cupressales > Cupressaceae > Sequoiadendron > Sequoiadendron giganteum. Next base: position 286,746,312 of record CM021109.1, on the reverse strand, counting down.
GTATAGGGTAGAGGGTTGAGAATTGAGGGTATAGGGTTGAGAACCTATAGGGTTGATGGATTAGGGTATTGGGTTGAGGGTATAGGGTTTAGGGATTAGGGTTGAGGGTACATATGGTTGAGGGTCCAATGTATAGGCTAGAGGGTATTGGGGTTGAGGTTTTAGGGTTTGAGGGTTGAGGATTGAGGGATTAAGGGTTGAGGGTTGAGAATTGAGGGTTGAGGGTTTAATGTATAGGGTAGAGGGTTTAAGGGTTTAGGGTTTAAGGGTTGAGGGTTGATGGTTTAAGGTTGAGGGTAGAGGATTGATGGTATAGGGTTGAGGGTCCAATGTATAGGGTAGAG